>CADEHL010000305.1:0-26334 GCA_902827135.1 Harpagifer antarcticus | reverse complement strand
AAATGTCAGATCTGCAAAAGACAGAATTACACCAGACCTACCACCATTCACATATGTTGGAGGGATTACTTTGGCCCACTGGAAGTGAAAAGAGGACGAAGCATTATGAAACGATATGGAGTTATTTTACCTGTCTAACAACCAGAGCGGTGCACTTGGAAGTAGCTCATTCGTTAGATACAGATTCATGCATTAATGCCTGCAGACGTTTCATCAGCAGAAGAGGACAAGTATTGGAGATGAGGTCAGACAATGGGACTCATTTTGTTGCCACTGAAAGAGAGCTGAAGGAATCTATAAAAGAGTGGAATCTGAGCAAAATAGAACAAGCCCTCGAGCAAAAGGATGTGAAATGGACCTTCAATCCTCCTTACGGAGCACATCATGGCGGAGTATGGGAAAGACTAATCCGGCCTGTAAAGAAATTCTGCTATCCATCACAAAGCAACAAACACTTGATGACGAAAGCCTTTCAACAGTTCTGTGTGAAGTTGAAGGAATTCTCAACAGCCGACCAATAACTACAGTGTCAAATGATCCAAATGACTTGGAACCTCTCACACCAAACCATTGGCTGCAGCTCAAGGTCAAACCTTCGTTGCCCCCAGGCTTATTCCATCAGCAAGATACATACTCAAGACCGCTGGCGACAAGTGCAGAACATAGCTAATTTGTTTTGGACCAGATGGATCAAAGAATATCTACACTTTTGCAAGAAAGACAGCAATGGAATCGCATTAAAAGGAACTTCATACCTGGAGACATTGTATTAATCATGGATTCAAATGCACCTCGTGGATCCTGGTTAATGGCAAGAGTTATGGAGACGCGTCCTGGATCTGGAGGACTGATTCGGAGTGTTCTTCTTAAGACAAAAACCAACACGCTGGAAAGACCAATAAGCAAAATATGCCTACTGGTGCCTGCCTTAGAATAAGGAAATAACTGAAGATGGACAATTAAGACACACTGTCTATCTCAAATAGAATATGAAGACTGACTTTGTCTGGCTCTTTTGAATTTTTGTTGTTATTAAAGATGCCCATAACAATAGGGGCCGGTATGTTAGAGCCAGTAATTTGATTTGATAAGAAAGGCCACCTAATTGTGATGTCTGTAGTCAACGCACTATAAAGGACTACAATTCCCACGGCGCCTGTGCTAACGCCACAGTGATGGGCAACCTGTTGAGAGACGCCGTCAAGGAACAGTTTTTAACCGTACTCAATCGTATTCAATCGTACATCAAACCATACAAGTACCCTTTAAGTTGTGAAGTTATCAAGAAAGAAAGAATACCTAAGTTGTGTTGTTTTATTTGAGTTTTGCCTATTTCTTTTGAATATTGTAAAGGCCTATTTTTCTTTGTTGCATGTGCAAAAGTGTGTTATTTTATTTTGAGCAAATACATCGCAACATCTTCTAAACCAGGGGTGGCCAACCCGCGGCTCTCGAGCCGCATGCGGCTCTTTGCCTAGTTTCATGCGGCTCTTCAGTTCATATCGAATTGTATATGTGTGAGTTTGGGGGAGAACACTGACTCCTGACTAGTGTTGCACGGTGTACCGATACTTGAAAGGTACCGCGATACCCTGCCGTTAAAAACGTTACTATTCCTCCGTTTCATTAGTATCAGTACTTTAAGAATGACGGGGGAAAGTACTCCGGTGAGAAAGCGCCGTTTAATAAGAGCCGTGTGTGTTCAGCGCTCTGCTTCCACTCCCTGCTCTGCAGCCGTGCCTGCAGTCCCGCCCCTCTCAAGCACGCTCTAAGTGCCTCCCCTCTCTCGTGCACGCGCTAGCTGCCAGAGCATGTGAGAAAACGAGAAGCATGGCTGCAAGTGGGAGTGCAACTGCCGCTGCGCCTCGACTTGTTGACAGAAAAGACGCCAGAAGAGAAATGTGGAAGTATTTGAGCTATAACTCTGACAGTGAGGGCAAGCCTACGGACACCACGAAGCCTGTCTGTAAGAAATGTATTAATTTGATTTAATACGAATTCTTGTCATTTATTTTATGTATTGTTCTCATTGTTTAAAAGTTTGTGTTATGGTTCTGGTGTGAAATAAAGCACAATAATTACATTTAAGACTGTTTCCCTTTTTTTAAGAAAAGTATCGAAAAAGAATCAGAATCGCAATTCTTGACTTGGTATCGAAACTAAAATGTTGGTATCGTGACAACACTAGCTACTCCTGACAGTTAAACCTGATATTTAGTAGGTCTGTTAAGTATTAAATGCTGATCATTCTGATGTCATTTGGCCGGTCAAAGTTGTTTGGGCTCGGATAAAATCGCTCCGTTACATTCGTCCCGTGTTACTTTCGTCCCGGCTCTCCCTACGTGTGGTGTGGTGTCAGGTGTCAGTATGAGAGGATGACAGCGCGTCTAATTTTGATGTGGCCCAAGAGCCAATCACAATACCTGCAATGCAGTGAACCAATCACCTTTGAGGGGGGAACACCTATCGTTGATTAAACACTATCCAGTGTTTCCCCTACCATTGTCTTGGAGGGGCGCTGCGCCCCGCCAACGGAGTTATATATATTTAAAAAATATATATAATTATTTATTATTTTATATAATTATATATTATATATATATATAATATTATATATATATATATATATATATATATATAGCACCAAATTGCAAATAATCTATAACTACTGTCACTTTTCACATTGAACATGTGCTCTTTTATTAAATAAACTAAACGCTTTCATTTTAAGTTGTAAGTTTAGTGTTTTTGACCCTAAGAAACACTGATGCATTAATCAATAACAATAATCCACAGCTCCTCTCTCTGCTTCAGAGGATTTAAAAATATATCCCAATGCCACAAAAATGCATCAGTGACGTGGTTGGTTGAAATCTTGTCCCCAGAAAACAAAAAACTGAAACAAGCTGTATCAGTGACTGTGTGTTTGATGTGGCCCTTTGCAGTAAAATAGAAAAAATGTGGCTCTTAACCTCTGACTGGTTGGCCACCCCTGTTCTAAACCATCGGAGGCCAAGCAACACTTCAAACTGTGAGTACTTTAAGGAAAGAAACGAGTTAGAACTGTCTGTTTAAGGCGTCTAGTGGCTTGGTGGAAAAACAAGGAAGGAAGCCACGACAGCTACGTTACTCACTCCTGCGCATCGATATAGCATTCCTTTACGCATTTTCTTAAGGTTTCTATCTTTGCTCTTCAATGTTATCGTTCATATCCTTAAATGCTAGGGGGCTAAAAAACATGTGAAACGTAAGGCAATTTTTCTTTTTTGTAAGGAACAAAAGGCAAATTGTGTTTTTCTGCAAGAAACTCATTCTGCAGAGGCAGATACTAAGTTCTGGAAAGTACAATGGGGAGACAACATTTTTTTCAGCCATGGAACATCACATTCGGCTGGAGTGATGATTTTATTTAACAGGTTACCTGAAAATATAATTGACCACAGGAGTGATACAAACGGTCATTGGCTAATGGTTGTGACTGATGTTAATGGGACTAATTACATACTGGTGTGTGTTTATGGATATAACAGAAAGATTAAAAACAATAATTTTCTTTCAATCTTGTGCCAAAAATTAGAGGAATGGAAAGTACTTTATATGACTGATAAGATTATAATCGGAGGGTTTTAATGATTTTAATGTAGTTCCTGATGAGTGGTTAGATTGTCTTCCTTTAAAGAGCCTGTGACACGAGTTTCCCCCATCATCCAAACCCATCAATTTGAGTAAATATTGTCCCCTTGAAAACCGTTACTGAACTGATTTTGGATATTTGTACTTTGATAACCATTAATCTGCCCTTCAATGTTGACAATTTTCTGGATCTTCTCGGGGATTCTTCAAGTCCCGCCAAATGATGTGTGACGTCAGTGCGGGCACAGCGCTCCAGCTGCACCGTTCAGGATCCCAGCATCTGCATGCAAACGCACGATGGCGCACACAGCAGCAAGCTCAGACAGCGATGACAGTTTAATTGTGAACGTGTCTGAGAGCTCATATGAGGCTGAAGGATCGGTTTATGTTGTATCTGTTAGAAGTTTAGGAATTAGGTGCGTCAATATGGGCGATCATACGGTCATGTAGCCAGTGGTGGAATGGGACTAAAAATCATCCTGGGACTCTCGATCGGCCCACTTCGGTACCGCTAGTAAATTGTCAACGGGGGGAGTGGGAGAGGTCAGGGGCGGCGGGTGCTGTAGGCTAGGGAAGGCTAAGCCTTCCCAAATATTTGTGTCACTGTATCCTGGTAAAATACAAATATAATGTATAATGTCTGTGTCTTTGACATTAGCGCTGCTAGCCACCTGTGCTCTGTACTATGAAGCCCGTTCAACATACCCTGGATATGTTTGAGTAACAAACAAACTAACAACAACAAACTAACAAACGAGATCTCGCTAAGCGGTCCTACGACGCTGGTTATCAACTCGGTAAATCAAGCCAGGGTTTCTCTCACCAGCTGAGAGCGCGTTCACGTGAAAGGGGCGGGGTTAGCTACATTTGACCAATCACAAACAGTGACAAGTGTACTGACAGCGCAGCGTCATACTTCATTATTGAAAAGTAAACTAATATTAGACAAATATGAGCTTTAAACATCCATGACTTAAACATATAATCCAGGATACAAGCCACAGAGTTGCACCTGCAAGGTGAATACAGAACAACTGGTTAAATAACTAGGCCTACCGAGTGTTTGAAAGCGTATAGTTTTATGATATCACTGCCCCATCTAAGACACGAGTGGATCTGACTTTAATTATATTTGACTCGAGTGTTTCGTCAACATAATGTGTTGCTTAAAATACTTCTGCATACAGTATGTGACACTGTAAGTGTTGCACGGCCAGATACGGCTGGAGAAGCTGACTCAGATAAGGAAATATATGATATATTATATGATTGATGATGTAATATGAATGATAAGTGCGACACGTCGGCGTCTTCTCTGCATACGGCAGTTTAAACTGTATTTCCTTTATCCTGTAATATGACTTGAGAGATTTAAACTCCGCACACTGAGTTGATCTCTTTTCTATAGACACCGAAGGCGGGCAGCGTCAGGTAAAAGAAGTTATTTAGCCTTCCCAAACCTGAGCCTCACGCGCCGCATATGTGCTAGTGACTTATCCGACCGGCCCTCTTCGGTCCCGGCCCATGGTGCCCATCCGCCACTGCACCCAACCCACGTAAACTGTCAACGGGGGGAGCCTCGCTGCGGGGAAACGGTGGACCTAGTGTCCCAATCGGAGTGGGAATAATAATAATAATAATCCGTGCATTTTATCCATTAATTTCCCAACATTGTGGTAAAAAAACCACACGTTTAATCCATGTTGGTGTACTACAACTACAAAAAGCATCGGTTTGTTTTCTCATCAGGAAATGCAGACCGGCTGAAACAAACGATTTTTAATCATCATCCTCACGATCATTTAATGTATCATATGTTCGCCGAATTGACATGAAAGCACTAATAAATGTAGTTTCATCCACTTGAGTTTACAATTACAAAAATAATCGATAATCAACTTCATTAAAACGTTATTAACGTGCCTAAACTCAGTAATTATTAATTCACCATTTCTACGCATGACAACACACTTTGTCCGTGTTTGGCTCTCTCGCCGCACAGTGAAGCATTCCCGCATTGACGTGACTTCCGGCTTCCCCCAAAACTTCAAATTGAGTCGAAGGAATTTCCCCGCGATGTTCGAAATTATTGATATTTATCGGAACGGTATCGCACCTTCTTTTTTAAACTGACGGTTCGAGATGACTAGTAGCCCAATATTTCATTGCACAACAGTTGTTGAGATGCTGTCACAGGCTCTTTAAGGGGACATTGTTATCATTTTAATGATTCTATTATTCACTTGGCCTCTAAACTTAATTTAACTGATGTTTGGAGAATAAATAATCCCTCAAAGTCACAATATACCTGGTTGAACTCTTCTAACAATGGTCAGTGTTCTAGGCTCGATTATTGGTTAATCTCTATTAGTTTAACTAATAATGTCTCAAAGTGTGACATTTCTGCATCACCTCTGACTGATCACTGTGTCATCTCTTTGTCCTTTTTACTATGCAACTTCAGTCCCAATCTTAAACCTATATGGAAATTTACTAATAGTCTTTTGGAGAATGCATATTTTTGTAAAAAGATCAAACAACTCTGAAACTCTGGCTTTGGATATGTCATCTCTCAGTAAATGGGAATGGTTTAAATTTAGTGTGAGACAGATTGCGATCAATTCCAGTAAATACTCCTCTAGATTAAAGAAACAAAAACAACAAGAGATGACAAGTGAAATAATAATAATTTCTGCCTTAAAGCTGAGTTATCATTGGATGAGCAAATTAAACTGAACAATTTACAAACTCAATTAGACAATATGTATTTGGAAAAAGCTAAGGGAGCTTTTATTAGTTCGAGAGCCCGATGGATTGAGCAAGGAGAGAAAAACACTTATTTCTTCAATCTTGAAAAGCAAAGACAAGTGAAAAAGAAAATCCAAAAACTGAGTGTTAATGATGTCACTATTGAAAATCAAGACCAGATAAACGAAGAAATTAGACATTTTTATAGCAATTTATATAACTCAAAGTTTTCTAAAGAAAATTGTGATAACTTTTTTAGTAAAATTACAGAATTCAAAAAGACAATAGATGATCCTTTTAAACGGTATATGGACGATCGACTAAAAATTAACGAATTAGATAGTGCATTACTGCAAATGTTTGGTGGCAAATCACCAGGGCTGGACGGTATAACCATAGAGTTTTACAAATATTTTTGGTCAGATGTGCGAAAAATGCTTTATAAGGCTTTCACAGATTGCATTTCAGCAGGAAACCTTTCGCCAACCATGAAACATGGCCTTATTACCTTAAATTCAAAACCAAATAAAAATAATCTTTTGTTGGATAATTGGAGACCTATTACCCTACTATGTAATGATTACAAACTGTTAGCACATGTTTATGCTAACAGGTTAAACTCAGGTCTGAATCAACTAGTAGATGAATGTCAATCAGCCTTTATTAAGGGCAGAAGTATTCATAACCATACCAGACTGATATTGGATATGCTCGATTACCAGGAGTTTATTGATACTGAAGGTCTCGTACTATTTCTGGATTTTTACAAGGCTTTTGATACTGTTGAACATTCCTTTTGAATGGAAACTCTAACATTTCTGGGTTTTGGTGAACATTTCTGCAACATAATTAGGATGCTCTATTCGGACATAGTTCTATTAGAACGGGGTACAAAAATACTGGACTCAATTGCGACGGCTCAGATTTTAATGAAAAAATAAAACAAAGTTGTAACAAAAAATCACTCAAGCGAGGACAAAACAAAACTTCTCGATCTCAAACAAACAAAACTCTTCTCTCTGGTTTTAACGCTGGGTCTCTGGACATGGAAGCACACTGAAACAAGACGAACTGGCACAAGACAAAGGGAGACAAGGACTATTTATACATGAGGGAATAGGGACCAGGTGGAAACAATCAGGGGCGGGGCAGACGCTGACGATGACGGAAAAACACCCAAAGTGAGGAATTAACAGGGCCTGAAAGGAAAGACAAGAGGTAAGTACAAAATAAAACAGGAAATGGGAAAACGACATGACATGAAACAAACACGACTAACACAATTGACGAGACACCACAGTACCCCCCCCTCTAGGGACTGCTCCGGAAGTCCCAGACCCTCCTGGATGATCCTGATAAAAGTCAGTGATCAAACTCCGATCTACAATGAAGCTTGCAGGGACCCATTGTCTCTCTTCGGGACCGTAACCAACCCAGTCCACGAGGAATTGTTTCCCTCGACCACGGTTACGGACTCCAAGCAGTTTCTTAACAGTGTAGACAGGACCACCATCAACCATCCGGGGAGGCGGTGGGGGCTTAGAGGCGGGCACCAGAGGACTCTCTCTTACAGGCTTGACCTTCCCCACATGAAACGTCGGATGGACTTTGAGCGCCCTGGGTAGACGTAAGCGCACAGACACTGGGTTAATCACCTTAGACACCTGGAAAGGACCCACGAACCTTGGGGCTAGCTTTCTGGACATGACATGAAGGGGTAAGTCTTTGGTAGCCAGCCAAACGCTTTGTCCAGGCCTATAGGATGGAGCAGGTCTGCGATGCCGATCCACCACCTTCTTCATCTGGCTGGCACTGCGCAGGAGAGCACGACGAGCACCTGCCCAGATCCGGCGGCACCGACGGACCATGGCATGTGCCGACGGGACCGTGACCTCACCTTCATTGGCAGGGAACAAGGGTGGCTGATAACCATAAACACACTGGAAAGGAGTAAGTCTAGTAGCTGCGGTGGGATGTGTGTGAGCATACTCGACCCACACCAGGTGCTTGCTCCACGATGCCTGGTTCTGGGAAACGAGACACCGCAAACAGGTCTCCAGCTCCTGGTTGATCCGCTCTGATTGGCCATTGGACTGCGGGTGGTAACCCGAAGACAAGCTGACGGTGGCACCCAGGAGATGGCAGAACTCCTTCCAAAAACCTGAGATGAACTGGGGGCCTCGGTCCGATACGATATCCCTGGGAAAACCATGAATGCGGAAAACTTCACGTAACATGACCTCTGCCATTTCTTTGGCAGAGGGGAGCTTGGGTAATGCAATGAAATGTGCCATCTTACTGAATCTGTCCACCACCGTCAGGACGGTGGTGTTTCCCTCGGAAACGGGTAATCCAGTGACGAAGTCCATGGAGAGGTGTGACCATGGACGATGTGGAACAGGAAGAGGCTGCAGCAGACCCATCTGAGCTTGTTTGGAGGTCTTGTTTCTGGCACAAACGGTGCAGGCTGCCACATACTCTGCCACCTGTTTCTCCATAGCCGGCCACCAGAAACGTTGCTTTATCATAAAGATTGTGCGTTTAACCCCCGGATGACAGGTGAGCAAAGACGTGTGAGCCCAGTGAATTACCTGTGAGCGAACTGAAACAGGTACAAACAACCTATTTTGCGGGCAACCACTAGGAGCCGGGCTCTCACCATGTGCTTGCTTCACCACAGATTCTATTTGCCATGAAACTGCCCCAACCACACAATGAAGTGGAAGGATGCTTTCAGGTTTTTTGGCAGCAGGTTCAGGCTCGTACATGCGTGACAAAGCATCTGGTTTCACATTTTGAGAGCCTGGTCTGTATGACAAGGTGAAGTTAAAGCGACTAAAAAACAATGACCATCTAGCCTGGCGTGGGTTTAGTCTTTTGGATTTTCTAATGAATTCCAGGTTCTTGTGATCAGTCCATACTATAAATGGTTGTTCCGCCCCCTCTAACCAATGACGCCAGTCTTCTAAGGCTATCTTTACTGCCAAAAGTTCCTTGTTCCCCACATCGTAATTCCTCTCTGCGTCTGTCAACTTCCGTGACAAGAAAGCACAAGGATGGAGCTTGTTGTCCTGAGCAGACCTTTGGGAGAGCACCGCTCCGACGCCTTCGTTCGAGGCATCCACCTCCACAATGAATTGTCTCTGCGGGTCAGGCACTGTGAGGATTGGAGCGGTTGTGAACAACGTCTTAAGTCTTTGAAAGGCTTTCTCCGCCTCAGTGTTCCACTTAAAAACAACATGAGAAGAGGTTAGTGCATGTAATGGCGCCGCAATAGTGCTAAAGTTTCTTATGAACCTTCTGTAGAAATTGGCAAAGCCTAAGAATTGTTGGATCTGTTTCCTGTTTGTGGGAGTTGGCCAATCTTCCACAGCACTAACCTTTACTGGATCCATCTGAACATGGTTAGCGGTGACGATATAACCCAGGAAGGAGACCGTCTTGACATGAAACTCACATTTCTCAGCTTTGCAGTACAGTTGATTCTCCAACAGTTTCTGGAGTACTTGGCGGACATGTTGAATGTGAGTTTCCTCATCCGGTGAGAAAATTAAGATGTCGTCAAGGTAGACGAAGACAAACTTGTTGAGAAAGTTCCTCAACACATCATTGATCATACCCTGAAAAACACCTGGAGCATTGCATAAACCAAAAGGCATAACAAGATATTCGTAGTGGCCACTCGGAGTGTTGAACCCTGTTTTCCACTCATCCCCCTCCCGAATTCTGACGAGATGATAGGCGTTTGAGGTCCAGTTTGGTGAATACTTGGGCATCCTGCAACAGTTCAAACGCTGTAGACATTAGTGGAAGGGGGTATTTATTCTTGACAGTTATTCCATTGAGTGGACTATAGTCTATGCATGGACGGAGGGAACCATCTTTCTTGCCCACAAAGAAAAAGCCTGCAGCCGCAGGTGATGACGATGGTCTAATGAGTCCAGACTTAAGGGAAGAGTCAATATACGTCTTCATGGCCCCTCTTTCTGGTGCAGAGATGGAGTAAAGCCGACCTCTAGGGATCGGAGCTCCAGGCAAAAGGTCAATAGGGCAGTCATAAGGTCGATGAGGTGGTAGCGAAGTAGCCTTAGTCTTGTCAAAAACCTCTTTTAAGTCCAGATAACATGCAGGCACTCTGGACAGGTCAGCATACTCTGACTTGATGTCAGTGGTAACTCTATTGGGGATGTCTGTCTGATTAACAGACTGTCTGGAGTTCCCAGGGGACGCTAAGCAGGTTACTTTACAATCAGAGCCCCAGTTCATAATGTTTCCCGACCGCCAGTCAATATTCGGATTGTGCCTGAGGAGCCATGGAAGTCCCAAAACTATAGGGTGAAGTGCAGAGTCAAATAAGTGGAATCTTAATGTTTCTGTGTGAATGTCATCTATGGTTACTTGAACGGGTTCAGTTATATGGGTTACTCTGAATAACAGCTTGCCATCTAAGGCACTGGCATCTACAGGAGAAGTCAAAGGAACAGTAGTAATGCCCAGTCTTTTAACAAGACCCCAGTCCATCAGACTTTCGTCCGCCCCTGAATCCACTAGTACCCCCTGAGTCATGGTGTGGTCACGTAACTGTAATTTTACCTTGGTCAATGAACGTGGAGGAAAGTCAGCTGCAGAAAATCGGCTCACCAGCGCCCTCCGTCGCACCGATGAGCCTGTCCTTTTAACGGGCAGGAAGATGCAGCATGGCCATGTTGTCCACAGTAGAAGCAGCATCCTTCACGGAAACGGCGCTGTCGCTCCTCTGCCGTGATCCTGGCTCCGCCCAGCTGCATTGGTTCCTCGGATGATGTTGTCAGAGGTGTATTGTTTATCCATGGGCGTTGTGGGGCAGATGGGCGCACGCTGGTCCTTAACCTTTCACTGTTCCTTTCATTAAGTCTAATATCAATGCGGGTAGACATTGCAATGATAGAGTTAAGATCTGTTGGTAGCTCCAGGGGTGCCAATTGATCCTTAATAGAATCCTTTAATCCATTCATAAAGGCATCAATAAGGGCTGGGGTGTTCCACCCGCTATCTGCTGCTAAAGTGCGAAATTGTATCGCATAATCTGCCACTCTTCTGGGTCCCTGTTTAATCTGCATTAACACTCGGCTGGCCTCTCTGGCTGGTGAAGAGTGATCAAAAACATGCCTTAGAGTCTCTGAGAACATGTTCACTGACTGGCTCACTGGAGAATTAGAGGACCATTCGGCCGTAGCCCAGGCAGCAGCTCGCCCGGTTAAATGGGACAGCATAAAGGCTACTCTAGCTTGGTCTGAGATAAAGGCTGAGGGATTATGGGTGAAATGCAGTTCACACTGTACCAGAAAGGGGCGACAGTCCCCAGAGTCCCCGGAAAACTTTTCTGGAGATGCAAGGCGAAGCGACGTTCCAGAAGAGGGAATGTGGTCTGCAGCAGCACCAGCGGATGCAACGGATGGGCTTGGCATAGTAGGAGACCGTGTAGATGATCCAGCCTCGAGCTGGGCAAGAGCTCTGTGCACTTGAACCGCCAGGTGATTAACTTGATTCGTTACAGCCTCCTGGAATTCTGCTTGGCGATCAGTGAGGTTACCAACTCCTCTGTTAATGGAGACCAGCTGTGCAGCATGGTGAGCAAGCTCTGCTCTCTGTTCTTCGACATCCACTTTAATTTTTCTGAGTCGGCTGAGTCCATGTTGGCCAGTTCGTTCTGTTAGAACGGGGTACAAAAATACTGGACTCAATTGCGACGGCTCAGATTTTAATGAAAAAATAAAACAAAGTTTAACAAAAAATCACTCAAGCGAGGACAAAACAAAACTTCTCGATCTCAAACAAACAAAACTCTTCTCTCTGGTTTTAACGCTGGGTCTCTGGACATGGAAGCACACTGAAACAAGACGAACTGGCACAAGACAAAGGGAGACAAGGACTATTTATACATGAGGGAATAGGGACCAGGTGGAAACAATCAGGGGCGGGGCAGACGCTGACGATGACCCAAAGTGAGGAATTAACAGGGCCTGAAAGGAAAGACAAGAGGTAAGTACAAAATAAAACAGGAAATGGGAAAACGACATGACATGAAACAACACGACTAACACAATTGACGAGACACCACAAGTTCTGTATCTTTGAACCCTGGAATGAGCCCTAGGTTTAAGGTTTTACGTGGTATTCGACAGGGTTGCCCTATTTCCCCAAAATAATTTATTCTGACCACCCAAGTTTTAACAACGCTTATTATAAAGAATCACAAAATATTAGGCATTACCCTCTTTGACAAAGAATTTAAAATTAGTCAATTTGCGGATGACACATCCATGTTCCTAAAGAATAAATCCAAGGTAAAGGAAACTCTTAACACAATTTCAATTTTTTCAAAAGCATCAGGGTTATCTCTTAATCTTTCAAAATGTGAATTACTCCCTATCCATGCATGTGATGATTCCATTATTGACTCTATTAGAGTGGTACCTGAAGTGAAATATTTAGGAATAACATTATCTAAAAATTATATCAGGAGAGAAGATCTTAATATTTGTAACCGTATCACAGATATGAAGAAATCTCTCAGTCGTTGGTTAACTAGACATCTTACTATTTTTGGCAGAGTTCTTCTTACTAAAGCAGAAGGTATATCTAAACTTATTTATCCATGCCACTCATGTTTTGTCTCTTCCGCCAATATTAAAAAAAAAAACTCAATTATTTTCCAATTCTTGTGGATAAATAAAACTCACTACATTAAAAAGTCACAGCTTGTTAAAGAATATGATAAAGGCGGAATTAAAGCTTTAGACTTTGAATCGATGATTGGAACAATTAAAATAAAATGGTGGAAAGCTTTTTTGTCTCAGCCAGAATCCATGTGGTTCCATATTCCAAAGGCCATATTTAAACGTCTAGGAGGGTTTGATTTTCTTTTAAAATGTGATTTTGAGGTTAATAAGATTCTGACCAAATTGTCAAATTTTCATAAGCAGATACTTCATTATTGGAAAATGATTTATGGAACAATAGAGTGATTATTATAAACAGAAAATCCTTGTTTAGGAGTGATTGGCATGAGAGGGGTATTTTGTTTATTAGTGATTTACTAGATTGCAAGTTGAAAAAGCCAAAACATCTAGCAGTTTACCAAACTGCTAGATGTTTTGGCTTTTTCAACGAAATACAATATAACGTGTACTGCTAAAGATTATAACAAAATCTGTAAAGCAATTCCTGTACCACTTATTGAAATGATTCATAATACTTTACTGTACTGAAATGTTGTATCAGTTTGACCTAGTTTGGAATTTATTGGCGATACTCTTAAGAATAACAAATCTATTAATGCTTCTTTGAAATCCCACATTTTCACAATTTGAACAGAGGCTTATTTCCACAAGGGACCGATTTAGACACTTTATCTGTAATGGAAAAAGCTCTATCTTATTTTATAAAATGGCCTATTTCTCCTAAAGCAAAATAAACTCATTTTAAAATTGTTCATAAAATCTACCCGGTTTCTACTTTTTTAAATTCAAGATTTAAATTTGAAGTGGAACCATGTTCCTTTTGTAATTTATCTGATGAATCGTTGGAACATTTATTTTTCTCATGCCCTTTTTCTAAATTGTTTTGGTCAAATGTGAGAGATTGGTTGTTACTTAAATTAATAAACATTCCGGCCTTCAAAATATATCTTATATTGATAATTTGGATTCTCCCATATCAGATTTGGTAAATATAATTTATGAAACATGGAAAGGAGGCAAGCCATCCTTTCCATGTTTCATAAATTACACTGAACACAATATAAACGCAACACCTTTGTTTTTGCTCCCATTTTTTATGAGATGAACTCAAAGATCTAAAACATTTTCTATATACACAAAATAACCATTTCTCTCAAATATTGTTCACAAATTTGAAAAAATCTGTGATAGTGAGCACTTCTCCTTTGTCGAGATAATCCATCCCACCTCACAGTTGTGGCATATCAAGATGCTGATTAGACAGCATGATTATTGCACAGGTGTGTCTTAGGCTGGCCACAATAAAAGACCACTCTGAAACGTACATTTTTGCTTTATTGGGGGGGGCTGGGGGGGGTCCGAAAACCAGGCAGTATCTGGTGTGAGGGGTAGGGTTAGGGTAATGTTGTGAATCGAGTGGCCTGTGTTCGTCGTCCATTACATACGCCTGCCCATACCATAACCCCACCACCACCATGGGCCACTCGATTCACAACATTACCCTAACCCTACCCCTAACCCTACCCCTACCCCTACCCCTCACACCAGATACTGCCTGGTTTTCGGACCCCCCCAGACCCCCCCAATAAAGCAAAACTGCACGTTTCAGAGTGGCCTTTTATTGTGGCCAGCCTAAGGCACACCTGTGCAATAATCATGCTGTCTAATCAGCATGTTGATATGCCACACCTGTGAGGTGGGATGAATTATCTCGGCAAAGGAGAAGTGCTCACTATCACAGATTTTTTCAGATTTGTGAACAATTTTGAGAGAAATGGTTATTTTGTGTATATAGAAAATGTTTTAGATCTTTGAGTTCATCTCATAAAAAATGGGAGCAAAAACAAAGTGTTGCGTTTATATTTTTGTTCAGTGTAGTTTGAGGAGGTGGAGTTGCAGCAATCTTTGACTCAAGTTTACTTATCAATACTAAACCAAAATTAAATTATACCTCCTTTGAAAGTCTCGATTTTAGTCTTACGCATCCGACCTGGAAAACTTTGCAGCCAATCTTATTTGTTACAGTGTACCGTGCAGCAGGTCCTTATTCAGAATTCTTAGTTTTTATCAACTTTGGTACTTAAAACAGATAAAGTAATTATCGTAGGTGACTTTAATATTCATGTTGACGATGATAAAAATAGCCTTACTGTTGCATTTAACTCTATATTAGATTCTGTTAGTTTTTGTCAGAGTGTAAATAAACCAACCCATTGCTATAATCACACTCTCGACCTTGTTCTGACTTATGGTATTGAAATTGAGCAACTATTAGTCGAACCGCATAATCCTGCTTTATCCGACCATTTCTTAGTAACTTTTGAAGTACTGTTACTAGACTACAAAGCATTAGTCAATAGCTCCTGCAGCAGAAACCTATCTGTTAGTGCTATTGTCACAAACGAGCTGAGGACCAAAATGCAGAACACGGGAAACCAGAGATAGTCGGTAACCAGCTTTATTAGAGTCAATAGGCTGGTAGGAGACAACACGGCAGATAGTAGGCAAAGGGCTGGTCGGGGACAGGCGAGGTTTCCGGGAGAAGGCAGGACGGGAGTCGTAGGCACAGAACGGGTCAGGGAGCAGGCGAGGCAGGCTGGTCAGGGACAGGCAGGGTCGAAACCGGGAGAGCAATCTGAGGAGTAGTGTGGGAAAGACAAGCATGCTGCGAAGTACGATCTGGCACTGAGGTGAAGGTGAAGTGGGCCTAAATACTAATGGAGCTGATGGGTGTAACAGAGTGAGAGAGAGGAGACAGGTGTGACTACCAGGTGACTAAGGAATGATAATGCAGAAAATAGGTGAGTGAGAAAGGAGACTGTGACAGAACCCCCCCCCCCTTAATGGACGGCTCCAGACGTCTAAACAATACTAAAAAAAACAAACAAAAGAGACCCAAGAAAAAAAAACCCTACAGACACCGGGTGGAAGGTGGAGGTATGGGAAAGGTTAGTACTCGTCTGAGACTGCTCTCTCGGCCTCTCCCTCCTGGAAATCCTCGTCCGATGACGACTCCCCCTCCTCCTCGACGAAGCCTCTGGTCCGTAGCGGACGAGTACTCCCTGGCTTAACGCCTGGTCGAGCGTGGGTCCTAGACGGCTGCTCCGGGTAACGCAGGTGGAAGTCTCGGATGAGCTGAGGGTTGAGGATATGACGAGCCGGAACCCACTGCCTCTCCTCAGGACCATAGCCCTCCCAGTCCACCAAATATTGAACCCCTCTTCCTCTGAGACGGGAACGGAGTAAACGACGAAGGGTGTAGGTAGGGCCCCCATCGATCATCCTAGGGGGTGGTGGTGGAGGGCGGCGGAAACCATAGGGCTCTCCCGGACAGGTTTAATCTACTAGAGACGTGGAAGGTGGGATGGTTTTCATGTTCCGGGGCAAACTCAGTCGAACTGCTGCAGGATTAATGACCTTGACAATCTCGAAGGGTCCAATAAACCTGGGCGCTAACTTTTTAGACTCCATCCGAAGGGGAATGTTCTGGGGTGGAAAGCCACCCCTCTGGCCTACCTGGTACACAGGTGCCTTGGTTCGTCGGCGGTTCGCTGATGTGGCGTACCGGTTAGCAGACTGAAGCAGAGTTGTACGAGCCTGCCTCCAAGTCCTCCGACAACGTCGGATGAAAGCCTGGACAGACGGACAGGTAACCTCCTTCTCCAATGCAGAGAACAATGGGGGTTGAAAACCGTATGCACACTGAAAAGGGGAAAGACCAGTAGCGGAACTGATGAGGGTGTTGTGGGCATACTCCACCCACAGGAGTTGTTTTGACCAGGTCGTGGGATGATCGGAAGCCATGCAGCGGAGAGTGGTCTCCATCTCCTGATTCTTCCGTTCGGTCTGGCCATTGGCCTGTGGGTGGAAACCGGAGGTGAGACTAACCGTCGCCCCGATGAGCTCACAAAACTCCCTCCAAAACACAGAGGTGAATTGGGGCCCCCGGTCGGAAACCACATCAGTCGCCAGTCCGTGAATGCGAAACACGTGGAGCAGAATCAGTTCTGCCGTCTCCTTAGCTGACGGGATATTAGGCAGGGGTATGAAATGAGCCATCTTACTAAACCGATCTACCACCGTCAAGATGGCAGTATGTCCGTGGGACGGTGGTAGACCAGTCACAAAGTCCAATGAAATATGTGACCAAGGGCGACGTGGGACCGGTAATGGATGAAGGAGGCCAGCTGGCGCTTGGTGAGATGGTTTGTGCCGATTGCACACAGGACAGGCGTTCACAAACTCCCGGGTGTCAGCCTCCAGCGTGGCCCACCAGAACCGTTGTAGGACCATCCCCTTGGTACGTTGAATTCCAGGGTGGCAGGAAAGTCTGGAGCTATGAGCCCACTGAAGCACCTCAGCCCTCAAAACCTGAGGCACAAACAAGCGGTTAAGAGGACAAGAACTAGGACCGGGTTGGTCCACAAAAGCGGTCTTAACCCTCTCCTCAATCTCCAAAGCGAGGACGCCGATCACTCGAGGAGCAGGAAGAATAGTGTCCGGAATACCCCGGGTGTCTCCCTCCCTCCCGAACTGCCGGGACAAAGCGTCGGCCTTCACGTTGCGGGAGCCCGGGCGGTAGGAGAGAAAAAATTAAACCGGGTGAAAAATAACGACCACCTGGCTTGCCGAGAATTCAGTCTCTGTGCCGACCTGATGTATTCCAGGTTCTTATGGTCGGTCCATACCTGAAATGGTTGTTCTGTCCCTCAAGCCAGTGTCGCCACTCCTCCAACGCCAACTTGACTGCTAGAAGCTCTCGATTCCCCACGTCATAGTTTCTCTCCGCCGGACTCAATCTCCTCGAAAAGAAAGCACAGGGGTGGAGCTTCTGGTTCTCACCAGAACGTTGCGACAGGATGGCCCCCACCCCTACGTCAGAAGCATCCACCTCCACCACCAACTGACCAGCGGTGTCTGGTACTTGAAGGATAGGAGCTGACGTAAACCGGCCCTTGAGGTCCTGAAAAGCCTCCTCGGCTGCAGGGGACCATCGGAACGTCACCTTGGATGAGGTCAGGGCGGTGAGCGGGGCGGCCACGGTGCTGTAGCCAATGAACCGTCTGTAAAGTTGGCGAATCCCAGGAAATGCTGCAGCTCCTTCCGGGAATCAGGGACCCGCCACGAGGTAACTGCTGAGACCTTAGAAGGATCCATCTCCACACTTCCTTGACCCACGATGTAGCTAAGAAAGGCGACCGAAGAAGTGTGAAACTCGCACTTCTCCATCTTGACGAACAGTGAGTTCTCCAGAAGTCTCTGGAGGACTGTCTGGACATGATGGACGTGCTCCTTGAGGTTCTTAGAAAAAATCAAGATGTCGTCCAGATAGACAAAAACATAACGATCCAACATGTCTCGGAGTACGTCGTTCACCAACGCCTGGAAAACTGCAGGGGCGTTGGTAAGTCCAAATGGCATCACACCAGGTACTCGTAATGTCCCGAAGAGGTGTTGAAGGCGGTCTTCCATTCGTCCCCCTCCCGGATTCGTACCAGGTGATAAGCGTTTCGTAGATCCAGCTTAGTGAAGATTGTAGCCCCCTGTAGTAACTCAAATGCTGACGATATGAGTGGCAAGGGATAACGATTCTTCACCGTGACGTCGTTCAGACCCCGATAGTCAATGCAGGGTCTCAGGGTCTTGTCCTTCTTCGCCACAAAAAAAAACCCTGCTCCTGCGGGTGATGTGGAAGGACGAATAATTCCCGCAGCCAGAGAGTCATTGACGTAGGTCTCCATGGCCTTCCTCTCCGGTGCCGAAAGCGAGTACAACCGGGCCTTGGGTGGGACTGCGCCTGGATGTAGCTCAATGGCGCAGTCATAGGGCCGATGAGGTGGGAGAGATGTCGCCTTAGCCTTGCTAAACACCTCCTTAAAGTCCAAATACTCTCCGCCGGAACCCCTGTGACATCCGGAACCAGGTTCATATCCACAGATAGTTGAGGTGCGGCGGCCTGCTTGAGACAAACCTGATGACAGGAAGAACTCCAACCTAGGATGGACCCAGTTGCCCAGTCAATGTTCGGGTTGTGGCGGCGGAGCCACGGATAACCCAAAATCAGAGGGATTTGGGGGGACCGTACACATGAAACCGGATTGTCTCATGGTGGTTCCCGACATGAGCATACGGACCGGTGTCGTCTGGTGTTCACTGTTCCCAGCAGGTGACCATCCAAAGCATTAGCCGGTACGGCTGGAGCAGCCGAACCTGTTGGATGCCCAGCTGGTCGTGCGAGCTCCTCGTCAATGATGCTAACATCTGATCCGGAGTCGATAAAAACAGCCAGAGCCTGAGATTTGCCTGTCAGGAGGAGTCGAGCATGGCACAAGGGTCTTAGATTGGGGATCAGCTCAGAGGTTTGGCCCACCAGTATATCCCCATTACTGATGAGCTCTGTCTTTTACCTCTTCGACGTACTTCCCTCTCCTCAGAGGTAAGACTGGTACGACCCCTTGCATGGGCTCGACCTCGTACCGTGAGTCAGAAGGAGTGGGAACTCTCCGCCGAACCCGGAAGTCGAAATCTCCCGGAAACCGGAAGTTGTTGTCGCGAGCAGCGGCCGCCGCTCGCGTCTGTTGCTCTCCTCTCCGAGTCTGGATTCGTCCGTCAATCCGAGAGGTGAGCTCTATCAACCCATCCAAGGAAGCAGGAGATCATAGGAAACCAGCTCATCTCTCATATAATCCGCTAATCCTCTCAGATATGCGTCACACTGCGCGCCGGCTCATTCCAGCTGCTGCGACGGCTACTGGTGCGGAAGTCAATAGCGTAATCCACCACGTGCCGGAACCCTGGCACAAACTCAGCAGGCCTCCAGCAGCGTCGGACCCAGACGAACGGGACCGAACACCTCCGCATCTATCTCGCGGAAAAGGCAGCAAACGAGGCGCAGGCTGGTGTCTGCTGCTCCCACTCAGCAGTTCCCCATAAACGTTCTCCCCGTCAGATGATTAACGGTGAAAGCTACCGAGCCCGAGGAGGCGAAGGTGTGTGGCTGCAGTGAAAACAATATGGAACAGTTTGTGAGAAAAGGCCTGCATCCCTCCGGCTCACCAGCGTAGCGTTCCGGCGTTCCCACACGAGGCTCCGGAGCGTATCCCGTCGACCCAGGGGCTGGAGCGAGCATCGGAGCTGCGGGCGGAGGACGGTAGCAGCCATGGTAGCGGCTAGCTGTTGTACGGGGCGGCCATCTGTTGCATCTGGGAGGTAAGGTGAGCCAGCGTTTGTCCCTGGGTTGAGGTTGCCTGGTGGGTCTCGATAGCTAAGGTAGCTATTGTGACCTCCTGTCTTGGATGGCATCCTCAACCCTCTCAAAGCGTCTCTAGGAGACACGGTGTTTGCTTGGTCCATTTCTGGCCAGATCGTTCTGTCACAAACGAGCTGAGGACCAAAATGCAGAACACGGGAAACCAGAGATAGTCGGTAACCAGCTTTATTAGAGTCAATAGGCTGGTAGGAGACAACACGGCAGATAGTAGGCAAAGGGCTGGTCGGGGACAGGCGAGGTTTCCGGGAGAAGGCAGGATGGGAGTCGTAGGCACAGAACGGGTCAGGGAGCAGGCGAGGCAGGCTGGTCAGGGACAGGCAGGGTCGAAACCGGGAGAGCAATCTGAGGAGTAGTGTGGGAAAGACAAGCATGCTGCGAAGTACGATCTGGCACTGAGGTGAAGGTGAAGTGGGCCTAAATACTAATGGAGCTGATGGGTGTAACAGAGTGAGAGAGAGAGAGACAGGGTGTGACTACCAGGTGACTAAGGAACGATAATGCAGAAAATAGTGAGTGAGAAACGCAACTGTGACAGCTATAGCCAAATTTAGGAAGAGATTCCACCAATACTTAACTCGATAGCATGTCTGCATGTACAGTAGGGGAGGAAACTTATACAAAATGTACACACCCCAAATTGATCATGTGTTGATAGTACTACAGATGCGCTGCGAATAAAATTAGACTCTGTTGCTCCTTTGAAAAAGAAGAAAATAAAACAACATAGATTAGCTGCATGGCATAATGCCGAACCCGCAAATAAAGCAAAAGTCAAGACAACTTGAAAGGATATGGCGTTCCACTAAACTTGAAGAATCTTGTTTAATTTGGCATATTACTCTAAATGAATATAAGAAAGCACTGCGTAAAGCGAGAGCAGCCTACTACTCTTCATTAATAGATGAGAATAATAATATGCAAGATTTCTTTTCAGCACTGTAGCCAGGCTGACAGAGAGCCATAGCTCGATTGAGCCTTCTATTCCCATAGCACTCAGTAGTAATGATTTTATGTGCTTTTTAACGATAAAATTGTTACTCTTAGAAACAAATTAATGACCTCTTGCCTTTGACCAGTATAGTGTTATCAACAGCTCCCGAAACGTAAGTTCTAATATTACAAGATAGTAAACTAGAATGCTTTTCAGCCATAAACCTTGAACAATTAAATCAACGATTCTCTCTACACCATCAACGTGTATGTTAGACCCATTCCAACTAAGCTGTTGAAGGAAGTTTTTCCATTAATTAGCACTTCTTTATTAAATAATTTGAATATGTCTTTATTATCAGGCTATGTTCCACAATCATTCAAAGTAGCAGTGATAAAACCGCTTCTTAAAAGGCACAACCTCGATCCAGAGGTTTTAGCCAAATATATACCTATTTCAAATCTTCCATTCCTCTCAAAAATTCTTGAGAAAGCAGTCGCAAAACAGCTGTGTGATTACTTAAAAAACAATGATTTATTTGAAGATTTTCAGTCTGGCTTTATAACACATCATAGCACAGAGACAGCCCTGGTTAAAGTCACAAATGACATTCTAATAGCCTCTGACAAGGGACTTGTCTCTATTCTTGTTTTGCTCGATCTCAGTGCTGCATTTGATACTATCGATCATGATATCTTATGCAAAGACTAGAGCACTTAGTTGGCATACAGGGAACTGCTTTAGGCTGGTTTAGGTCCTATCTATCTGAACGCTCTCAGTTTGTACGTGTCAATGATGAATCTTCCACGCAAACCAAAGTTAGCCATGGAGTGCCACAGGGCTCAGTGCTCGGACCTATTTTGTTCACATTATATATGCTTCCGTTAGGCAATATTTAAGGAATCATTCTGTACATTTTCATTGTTATGCGGATGATACTCAACTATATTTATCAATCAAGCCTGATGAGATTAATCATCAAAATACAATTCAAGACTGCCTCAAGGACTTAAAAACGTGGATGACCTTAAACCTTTGATGTTAAACACGACCAAAACTGAAGTATTTTACTTGGCCCGAAGAATCTACGAAACAAATTATCTAAAGATATACTAACTATGGATGGCATTAATTTGGCCTCCAGTGAGACTGTAAGGAATCTTGGTGTTATATTTGATCAGGATTTATCCTTTAACGCCCACATAAAATCAATTTCAAGGACCCGCCTACTTCCATCTACGTAACATTGCAAAAATCAGGCATATCTTGCCTCAAAACGATGCAGAGAAAATAGTCCATGCATTTGTTACTTCAAGGCTGGAATATTGTAACTCCTTATTATCAGGGTGTACCAAGAAGTCAGTCAAGTCGCTTCAGCTGATCAAAATGCTGCAGCTCGTGTACTAACCAGAGTTAGGAAAAGGGACCACATTACTCCTGTTCTGGCTGCCTTACACTGGCTCCCTATAGAACACAGGATAACATTTAAAATTCTTCTTCTCGCCTACAAAGCCCTTAATGGGCAGGCTCCATCTTACCTTAAAGAACTCATTATACCCTACTGTCTACCCTACTAGGGCATTGCGTTCCAAGAATGCAGGGTTGTTGGTTGTTCCTGGAGTCTCTAAAAGTACAATGGGAGCCAGAGCCTTTTCTTATCAAGCTCCACATTTGTTCCAAGTTACTACGCTGTCATTGGAGGCAGTCGCAATTTCTACAGCCTCGCACTTACCTGTTAGCATCTGGCATCTGTTAGCATCTAGCATCTGTTAGCATCTAGCTCTCCTGCTTACAAACTTTTAGCCATCCTGTTTATACAAGTAGTAGTTTTAGTTGTCTGCGATCTGCGGAGGCCTACTCCCACCTGTCGAGTACGGCTGTACTGAGGTGTTTTTCCTCCGGAGACGTCGCGAAGAGACGGAGCGGCTCCACCTGTTGCTGCATGCGATCTGCGATTTACGGAGTCCTGCTCGTCGCGAAGAGACGGAGCGGCTCCACCTGTTGCTGCCTGCGATCTGCGATCTACGGAGGCCTGCTCCCACCTGTAGAATACGGCTGTACTGAAGAGGTTTTTACCCCGGAGTCGTCGCGGAGAGACGGAGTGGATCCACGCTTCGGGCTTGGCCTGCTTCGTGTGCTGCTGTGCGGAGGAGGATTTTACCACCGCTGGGGCCTGCTTTCCACCTGTCCTGGTTCGCTGTTGCAGAGGCCTGCACCCCGGGGATACACGGAGGGACCGGAGCGCTTCCGCTGCTGTTTTCGCCTGTCCTTTGCTGCTGTGCTGATTTTGCTCCAGGAACATCGCGGATACTGTGTGCTGGTCTGGGGAAATGGCCCATATCGGGATTCTGCTGTGCCTGTTAACTGTTTTGGACTATGAGAAGATCTCTAGTCATTCTGAGAAGTCTACTGGATTCAGGTCTGTTCTGCCACCCGCAGTGGGCATCCCCTGCAAAGGTTCGGATGTTTGCTCAAACAATTACCGGTTGCCTTGTCACAGACAATCTGCTCGACAAATATGTTTGTCTTTTTTGTTTTCCTGCGATGATGGTTCTTCAGGACTGCTTCTTAAGCTCAAATCACACTCTCGCAGACTTTTCCGGTGTTTCTAAATTAGATGACAATGTATGTGTGTCGTTTAAGAGGAAAGATGCCTGTTTTTTGTTGTTGTTATTCCTGTCAGGAAATGTACAACCTATCCTGGTCCGCCCAGTAGTAGTAGGTTAGATAGCTACTCCTGCTGATTTTAAAGCTAGGTCTGGGTTGGGTTTCATCCACTTGAATGTGCGCAGTCTGTTAGGTAAACTAGATGTGTCCGTATCTGGGCGCTCGACTGACGCTGACGTCATTGTTTTATCAGAAACATGGCTAAACAAATCTATTTTGGCCTCTGACATTGCCTTAAATGGTTTTAATGAGTATTGTACCGACCGGCCTAATAAAGGTGGTGGCGTTGCCATTTATGTTAAGAATAAGTTCAGTGTAACCACATTAGTTTCCAAATCGATCAGTCAGAAATTTGAATTTTAGCCATAAATATAGAAGTGGCAAAGGGTCAACAGGTCATGGTGTGAGTTGTTACAGACCCCCTCAGCTGTCAAGACTCCTTGTCTTCACTAGCAAATCTTTTATCACAACTAGACTACAAGGAAATGTGCTACTTGGAGATTTTAACTGGGACTGGTTAACGCAGTGTCAGAGGATTTAAAAACCTTTGTATCTCTTTAAATGTTACTCAGATTGTTGACAGCCCTACTCTCGCCCTAACATTAAGTCCCCTAATAAATCCTCCCTAATTGATCTCATTTTAACTAATGTTCCCCATAAATATCATCTGTGGCGTATTTTGCAAATGATCTGAGTGATCACTAGGTCCAAAAGGTTAAACCTCGATAAAAAACATTTCGTGGAGCAGGGTTTTGTGCATGATCTGTTTGATTTTGATTGGGGTAAAATCGATCTGTGTGCTGATGTAGAAACCGCATGGTCTTTTTTTATCTTGGTTTTATGGAGATCATGATAGACATGCACCCCTGCGTACATTTAGAGTAAAGGGACGAGACAATCCTGGTTTTCTGCTAATCTGTCCAGTCTCCTTCATGAGAGAAACAAGGCCTGGGCAAAATCAGGCTCAGAGGTAGAATGGCTGCATTTTAGGCAGCTAAGAAATAGCTTAACTCACATATCAAAAGTGCTAAATCAAAGTACTATCTGTCAGTAACCACAAAGAATCTGAATAATCCTGTACAATTTTGGAAAGCCATTAAATCGTTATCCACCGGCAATATCCGTAATGAGCTACCTCCGTGCATTACCACAGCATCTGACACTATATCAGACAGGGCTACTATGCTAAATTGCTTTAATGACATTTTGTGTCCTGTGATTCTCTATTTGTTCTGTCACTAACTCTGCTTCTGTGAACACTACAGTATGTGACTCTGAGTATGTGTTGGAAAACCCTTTTAGTTGTACCCCTTTTACTGTTGATGTTGTTCGTGAAGCTTTAACCAAGTTAGATCCTAAGAAACCGGCTGCCCGGACAACGTAGAATCTTTCTTTTTAAGATAGCTGCAGATTTTATTGCTCCACCTCTCACTACTCTTTTAACCTCTCCCTCGCACAAACACAATTCCAAATTGTGGAAGTCAGCGTATGTCCTGCCTTTGCTAAAAGGAGGGGAGGCCACCTTATTAAATAACTATAGGCCAATCTCTAAGTTGTCAGTTCTGGCTAAGGTTCTTGAACGCTTAGTGAGTGAAGGTAAAGGTGTTTTTATGTACAAATGACATCCTGTCTAAACTCAGTCAGGCTTCAGAAAACAACATAGCACCATCACTGCTACAATGAAAGTGGTGAATGATGTGGTGAGTATTTTAGATAATAAGCAGAGTTGTGCAGCTCTATTTATTGACCTTTCAAAAGCGTTTGACACCGTCGATCATCACATTTTAAAGCAGAGGCTAGCCAGTATAGGCATGTCCAGCCATGCAGTAGGGTGGTTTGTAAACTACCTCTCTGAAAGGTCCCAATGTGTTCATTTTGATGGGCTGTCTTCTGAGTGGTTGAACCTTGCAAATGGTGTTCCCCAAGGTTCTGTTTTAGGTCCACTTTATTCTCCATCTATCTCAACAGTTTAGGTGAAAATGTGGATGAAGCTACTTTACATTTTATGCGGATGAACCGTGATGTACTGTGCAGTCCCTCGATTAAGGAGGCTGGTGTTAAATTACAGGCTTTTTTTAACATTATTCAGACTCAGCTCTCTGAACTAAGCTTCTTTTAAATGTTGAGAAACCAAGGTAATGCTGTTTTCTAAAGCTAAAAAGACATCAGAGCCTGTTTTAGATATTTTAACTACGCAAGGAATAAACTTGAAGTGGTTACCTGTTACAAATACCTTGGTATCTGGCTTGATGATTGTTTCACCTTTAACTTCATGTCAATAACCTGCTTAAAAAGCTGAGGGTTAGGCTAGGTTTCTTCTACAGGAACAAGTCCTGGTGATTTGATGTATATGAATGCACCTG
>CADEHL010000304.1:37500-43649 GCA_902827135.1 Harpagifer antarcticus | reverse complement strand
TTAATAACAGAGAATAGACACTTTAATAACAGAGAGAAACGAGAGAGTAGAGATAGAACAGAGAGCAGAGAGAGAGAGAGAGAGAGAGAGAGAGAGAGAGAGAGAGAGAGAGAGAGACTTTAATAACAAAGAGAGAGACTTTAATAACAGAGAGAGAGAGAGAGACACTTTAATAACATTGTCTCTTCCTCCTCCTCCTCGTCCTCGTCTTCCTCCTCTTCCTCGTCTTCCTCCTCTTCCTCGTCTTCCTCCTCTTCCTCAGCTTCACTGTTTATTTCACAGATTTCATGTCTCTAGTTTTCTGTGAATCAAAACCTCCTTGCTGGTTAAATCAGCTGTCAGCACAAAAACAACAACAACAACAATATGTTCCTTCCTGTGTCTCAGATTGTAGACTTATCTCTAAAATGTGTATTCCTCCGTCTCCATGAGTGTCTGAGGCTCCTCCGGATGCCTCCCCTCCCCGTCTCCCATGATGCTCTGCTTCTGCCGCCCCGTCTCCACCAGGTAAACATTAGCATAGGGATTAGCTGCAGCTAATGTAGCCAATTAGTGGTGTGCTCAGAGGAACTGATCCTGGATCAGAGCAAGAGACCTGATACTGGATCAGAGCCAGAGACTTGATCCAGGATCAGAGTCAGAGACTTGATCCAGGATCAGAGCCAGAGACTTGATCCAGGATCAGAGCCAGAGACCTGATCCAGGATCAGAGCTAGAGACTTGATCCAGGATCAGAGCCGGAGACCTGATCCAGGATCAGAGCCAGAGACTTGATCCAGGATCAGAGCCGGAGACCTGATCCAGGATCAGAGCCGGAGACCTGATCCAGGATCAGAGCCGGAGACCTGATCCAGGATCAGAGCCGGAGACCTGAGACAGGATCAGAGCCGGAGACCTGAGACAGGATCAGAGCCGGAGACCTGATCCAGGATCAGAGCCGGAGACCTGAGACAGGATCAGAGCCGGAGACCTGAGACAGGATCAGAGCCGGAGACCTGATCTAGATCCAAATCAGGCTGTAGCAAGCGGCAGAGTCAGTAAACTGATGATAAACTGACAGTAAACAGATAAACTGAGGGTAAACTGACGATAAACTGACGGCTAACTGACGGTAAATTGACGGTAAACCGACGGTAAACTGACGGTAAACCGACGGTAAACTGACGGTAAACTGACGGTAAACCGACGGTAAACTGACGATAAACTGACGGTAAACTGATAAACTGACAGTAAACTGATAAACTGATGATAAACTGACAGTAAACTGATAAACTGATAAACTGACGGTAAACTGACGGCTAACTGACGATAAACTGACGGTTAAACTGACGGTAAACCGACGGTAAACTGACGGTAAACCGACGGTAAACTGACGATAAACTGACGGCTAACTGACGGTAAATTGACGATAAACTGACGGTAAACTGACGGTAAACCGATGGTAAACTGACGGTAAACCGACGGTAAACTGATAAACTGATAAACTGATAAACTGATAAACTGACGGTAAACTGACGGCTAACTGACGGTAAACTGATAAACTGATGATAAACTGATAGTAAACTGATAAACTGATAAACTGACGGTAAACTGACGGTAAACTGACGGTAAACTGACGGTAAACTGATAAACTCACGGTAAACTGATAAACTGATGGTAAACTGACGGTAAACTGACGGTAAACTGATAAACTGATAAACTGACAGTAAACAGATAAACTGATGATAAACTGACGGTAAACTGATAAACTGACGGTAAACTGACAGTGAACTGATGGTAAACTGATGATAAACTGACGGTAAACTGACAGTAAACTGATAAACTGACGGTAAACTGACGATAAACTGACGGTTAACTGACGGTAAACTGATGATAAACTGACGGCAAGGCAAGGCAAGGCAAGTTTATTTATATAGCACTTTTCAACACACGGCCAATTCAAAGTGCTTTACAAAAAATGATAAGACATTCAGAAAATGGCATTTAAAATCAGTCATTAAAAAGTAAACTGATAAAACTGACGGTAAACTGATGGTAAACTGACGGTAAACTGATGGTAAACTGACGGTAAACTGATGGTAAACTGACGGTAAACTGATGGTAAACTGACGGTAAACTGATGGTAAACTGACGGTAAACTGATGGTAAACTGATGGTAAACTGATAAACTGACGGTAAACTGATAAACTGACGGTAAACTGATAAACTGACGGTAAACTGACGGTAAACTGATAAACTGAAAAATTGACGGTAAACTGATAAACTGACGGTAAACTGACGGTAAACTGACGGTAAACTGATAAACTGACAAATTGACGGTAAACTGATAAACTGACGGTAAACTGACGGTAAACTGATGGTAAACTGACGGTAAAATGGATAACTGAATTTTCTAAACTGACCAATTGACGGTAAACTGAATAAACTGACGGCTGTAAAACTGATGGTAAACTGATAAACTGACGGTAAACTGATGGTAAACTGATAAACTGACGGTAAACTGATGGTAAACTGACGGTAATAAACTGACGTTTTAACTGATAAACTGACTGTAAACTGATAAACTGACGGTAAACTGATGGTAACTGACGGTAAACTGACGGTAATACTGACGGTAAAACTGATAAACTGACGGTAAACTGATGGTAAACTGATGGTAAACTGATAAACTGACGGTAAACTGATAAACTGACGGTAAACTGACGGTAAACTGACAGTAAACTGATGGTAAACTGATAAACTGACAGTAAACTGACGGTAAACTGATAAACTAACGGTAAACTGACGGTAAACTGATAAACTGACGGTAAACTGACGGTAAACTGATAAACTGACGATAAACTGACGGTAAACTGATAAACTAACGGTAAACTGATGGTAAACTGATGATAAATTGAATGTAAACTGACAGTAAACTGATAAACTGACGATAAACTGACGGTTAATTGACGGTAAACTGACGGTAAACTGATGATAAACTGACGGCAAGGCAAGTCACATTTATTTATATAACACTTTTCAACACAAGGCAATTCAAAGTACTTTACAAAAAATGAAAGACATTAAGAAAATGGCATTTAAAATCAGTCATTAAAAAGTAAACTGATAAACTGACGGTAAACTGATAAACTGACGGTAAACTGACGGTAAACTGACGGTAAACTGATAAACTGACGCTAAACTGACGGTAAACTGATAAACTGACCGTAAACTGACCGTAAACTGACCGTAAACTGACCGTAAACTGATAAACTGACGGTAAACTGACTGTAAACTGATAAACTGACGGTAAACTGATGGTAAACTGACTGTAAACTGATAAACTGACGGTAAACTGATGATAAACTGACGGTAAACTGACGATAAACTGACCGTAAACTGACACATAAGCTACAGTGTATAGATGGCAATGATATTCTCTGACCTGAGCTCCTCCAACAATGCAGTGTTGTAGTCAAGTCCCCAATTCACGAGTCCAAGTCACTCTCGAGTCACCACTCTTTGAGTCCGAGTCCAAGTCCGAGTCACCCAAGGAGTCGAGTCTGAGTCATCATTACCTGTGTTCGAGTCCGAGTCCAAGTCCGAGTCACGAGTCTTCATGTATTAATCTTCATGGATATATGTGTTGAAATGTAGCTGCTCCTCTACATTGCTTTCATCCTGTCATGTTAATGTGTCTGTTGAACTGCTGTGAAGCCAGTTTGGCTCCTGTTGTAATAGGTGCTAAACAAATATAAAGATTATTACTAATATTAATATTATTATTATATATAAATAAACTATATTTAAAATGAGTTACCTTTTAGAGAAGTGATTATATTTGTATGCCAATATGTTCCTATGGTAAAGTTTTCGTTTTACACTTTTATTTTGATAGTAACAAGATCGGGACTCTTATTTTGAAGGAACTTTTACCGGTTAAATCGGTTTACTGATAAAGATTGAGCCCCAGAAAGCACATGGCTACTTAGCATGTAAAATGCGGTCATTCTGCATGCTAAGTAGCCATGTGCTTTCGTGTTATGGCTGAATCTTTATTTATTGATTAGATCAGTTACTCTGATGATAGTGTTCAGCCTATATGTCTGAACTCGATCCTTAGAGCAATGTGTGACGGAGCCTTCTCTTCAATATCGTTTCCACATAACGAGCATGCTGCTCTTTCCCGATGTGGAAGCAGAACGTGTGAAAGCATACAGCACGATGCGGGGCGTGTCTCTAGACATCTCTAGACTGGAACAGCGGGGCCCAGTCCGTGAACTCGCCTCGCAGGTGCACATGCCAGGATAGAGGACATCGAACTTGAGAAAACTTGCTCGAGTCCGAGTGGGAGCGTCAATGTACAAGTCGAGTCCGAGTCATCGTGGGGAGGAAAATTCACGAGTCCAGTCCAAGTCATCGTGCGCGAGAATTCACGAGTCCAAGTCCAATTCTCGTCAATCAGTGCGCGAGTCCGAGTCGAGTCACGAGTCCCGAAGATCGGCACTCGAGTCCGACTCGAGTATATATATATATAAATAAGTAGATTGATAAGAGAAGCTACTGAAGTGTAGCTGCAGCCAGTTGTACAGTATGGTTATATAATGGTATATTATGGTATATAATTGTCAGTATTCATAAATGATCTGTTATCCCCTCTGCAGATGTTGTCCCTCCTCTCTCTTGAGGCACATTTAGCTAACGGGCTAATTAGCCGTATTTTCCCTGGTTGTTTGGTGTCCTCGGTCACCATGGAGACGAGTCATGTGAGCGTGAAAGTGGGCCACAAGATCAGAAAAACCCCAAATCCTCTCTCACACACACACACACACACACACACACACACACACACACACACACACACACACACACACACATTAGTGTAACTCAGCATGAAGCAGATCTGATTATATCTCTGCTGTCCGGTCTGTTTATTTAAATCTCTCAGTATTGCAGCATTTACTCCACTCAGGACCCCCGTCTGATCTCCATATTACATTTATCTGATCTTTATCCAGAGAGACTGACAGTAAGTGTTTTAACCAATCAGAGCAGAGTCCTGCAGGTGCACCAGCTCCAGATGAATGCACCTTCAGAAGTGAGAGGAGGCATTACTTCATTGTTAAAGTTCAAAGGTGCAGGGAGACAGGTGTGTGTCCTGGAGATAGAGGCTAACTTTGAGCTAACAGGCGCTAGCTGTGTGTGTGTGTTGATGAAGGCTCCAGTTATTCACAGAGAGATGTCTTACACCTTTCTTCTGTCTAACGGGGGAATTCACAAAACTCTTTCTCTTAATCCCTCTTTGCCCCCCCCCCCCTCATTAGCAGGCGTGAACATCGTTTGAAAAGCAGAAACACTTCCAGGTTCTATATTTCATCGAGAGCTTTCATGTTTAATAAATCACCTCCAACACTTTGTTATTCATTAACCAAAAACACACAAGTGGATCCATTTAAACGTAATCCCAACCTGCAGGATTATCACCTGGGGGGGGGGTAATGGGATTAGATGGTGTGTCACTAATTGGTTCCCATAGAGACGATGATACTGTCTCAGGTCTGTGGGGACATCCCACATTATGCAGCAGAAAGAAGTGGCTTCAGATCTTTTATTGTTATTCGTATATAAGTACAGTGAAGTTATAGAATGAACATCTGAGGCCACAGGCTCCTCCTCCAGAACACAACCACACAGAGCACTCAGTTCAAACATGATATCAGAAGTACTTTATCCATCCCAAGTGGGGAGATGTTTGCGTCGCAGCAGCATAAAAAGACAAGGCATTGCACATCAGAGGAATTAAAACACTAGAAATAAACAATCCAAAATGTAAACATCTCAAATAGAAATAACATAGCATTAAAAAGTAGAAAATATACATGTTGAAATGCAGAGAAACTAGTCCATGCATTTGTTACTTCAAGGCTGGATTATTGTAACTCTTTATTATCAGGGTGTACCAAGAAGTCAGTCAAGTGGCTTCAGCTGATTCAAAATGCTGCAGCTCGTGTCCTAACCAGAGTTAGGAAAAGGGACCACATTACTCCTGTTCTGGCTGCCTTACACTGGCTCCCTATAGAACACAGGATAGCATTTAAAGTTCTTCTTCTCGCCTACAAAGCCCTTAATGGGCAGGCGCCATCTTACCTTAAAGAACTCATTATACCCTA
>CADEHL010000304.1:0-30000 GCA_902827135.1 Harpagifer antarcticus | reverse complement strand
AGTAGCAGCATGGAGGATCGTCACCAAAACAAATAAATAAGTGGTCCGAAAAAGGTTAATGACAAAAACAATACACATAGCCTTCCTCAGGCAGTGTGTTTGCACCGGGGACAGGAGACCCCCCCTTGATGAGAAACTGTAAGAAGTGAACGGGGATTCCCCCCGGAGTGGAGTCATGACGACTGGATCTGAATTATGTTTTTGTATTTGGTGGTTTGTGTTCCAGCTGTGGATCAGCTGTGCGCAGCGTCTCCACTGCAGCCTGTGCAATACAAGTTGTTAGCCTTAAGGGCCAGTTGTTATGCTAAACCACATCGCCCTTCACTGGAGGTATCATGAGCTGCACTATACTACATGTTTGGATTTAAAATACCTAGCCATTCTTTTGAGGTTATTTTGGTGAAAGTAACTCAAAAGTAACTAAAGTAGTGAAACTCATTACATTTCAGAGACAGTAATATGTAATGTAACTTATTACTTTCAAAAGAGAGTAATAAGTCATATGTAATATATTACATTTTGGAAGTAACTTGCCCAACACTGATAATATTACTCTACACTAGTGTCAGTGTTAAACAATCAACACTACCAGACTACACTGGATCTCATTTAGTAACACCATCAGGTGTTCAAGTAACACAGAGTGTAGAATGTTGTGACGAAGATCCAAACCCTCCCAGCCAAAAGCCCATAACCCACTTTACAAAACATACATGACAACAAATGTAACAAAATAGTTTGTATTACAAGGCAAGTACACCACATTCATAAACCCACAAGCGTTCAGCATGGAGTGACACCAAATGACACACACGTGGTCATCAGTGTCATTTGGTCTGTCGTATGGCAGGTCATCCACAGGTCAGTGTGAATACATGGCTTTTCACTGGACACTAAATGCATTGAAGTGATCAACAAAATATGTCGTTGAGACTTTACAAGTTAGAAGATAAGCATTGTCCTCTTTAACAATCACACTGACAATCCTGTTGAACAAAGGCATCTCATTTTCAACCCCAGAACATACATCCCAGGCTGGTACTGGGAACAATACAAGACATATCAGACGCTTCATTCAGCACCTCACTGCCCTCCAAACTGCTGGCCAACACTTCATGAAAAGCCAACTGATTCTGGTGTCTCTTTGCCGTGTTGGGCTCAAACCTCACGCACCACATGTGGATTAGTGGCCCAATCTTCCTAATACAGCTGGGGTAATGTATCATGGTGGTGCTTGGGAATCAAATTTCGTTCTGGAAACAGAGATTTAAAAAGCGTATGATGATCAAAAATAAGATGTTTCAGATAGCAGGTCATACCATGGGTGAAAAGACAATGTTCACAATCTGTACTAATAGGAGCAGCAAGTTCCAGCAGCTATCATTTCTGCTCACTAGATCTCCAAACATCAATGGGGTATTGTGCAAAAGACACCAGGACTGAACATCGTCCAGTTTCAGCCCACTTGGCCTGGCTCTGTGTAAATCCATCATTGAAGCTCGTGATTCTCTCTGACAATGAACTTCTGGATATAAAGTTCCTTATGTGTGTGTGTGTGTGTGTGTGTGTGTGTGTGCTCCGTGTGTGCTCCGTGTGTGTGTGTTCTCCGTGTGTGTGTGTTCTCCGTGTGTGTGTGTGTGTGTGTGTGTGTGTGTGTGTGCTCCGTGTGTGTGTGTGCTCCGTGTATGTGTGTTCTCCGTGTGTGTGTGTTCTCCGTGTATGGTCGAAAACTGTATGGGCCTTCCGGCGGAACCACTTACCAACACACATATGTTCCTACCTTTATACCCACAGTTAATTGGCTCCTACAAGAGGGACAGAAAGAGAGACTTTAAAACTGTTCAATTGTTATGATGTGTAAAGACTGATATGTTCTATAATCGGCTGAAACTGTGAAGTCATGATGTGAAACGGCTAACAAAGAAAAAGAGAAACTCAAGCTGCTGCTACACTTTATTTTATTTATCTAAAATGAAGCACTTTAAGATGCACACATTTTCAAAAGCTATTTTATATGATTGGCAGTCAGCTGTTGATGACAGTCAGCTGTTGATGACAGTCAGCTGTTGATGACAGTCAGCCGTTGATTGGCAGTCAGCTGTTGATGACAGTCAGCTGTTGATGACAGTCAGCTGTTGATGGCAGTCAGCTGTTGATGACAGTCAGCTGTTGATGACAGTCAGCTGTTGATTGGCAGTCAGCTGTTGATGACAGTCAGCTGTTGATGACAGTCAGCCGTTGATTGGCAGTCAGCTGTTGATGACAGTCAGCCGTTGATTGGCAGTCAGCCGTTGATGACAGTCAGCCGTTGATTGGCAGTCAGCCGTTGATGACAGTCAGCTGTTGATGACAGTCAGCTGTTGATGACAGTCAGCCGTTGATTGGCAGTCAGCCGTTGATGGACAGTCAGCCGTTGATTGGCAGTCAGCTGTTGATGACAGTCAGCTGTTGATTGGCAGTCAGCTGTTGATGACAGTCAGCTGTTGATGACAGTCAGCCGTTGATTGGCAGTCAGCTGTTGATGACAGTCAGCTGTTGATTGGCAGTCAGCTGTTGATGGCAGTCAGCTGTTGATGACAGTCAGCTGTTGATTGGCAGTCAGCTGTTGATGACAGTCAGCTGTTGATTGGCAGTCAGCTGTTGATGGCAGTCAGCTGTTGATGACAGTCAGCTGTTGATTGGCAGTCAGCTGTTGATGACAGTCAGCTGTTGATTGGCAGTCAGCTGTTGATGACAGTCAGCTGTTGATGGCAGTCAGCTGTTGATGACAGTCAGATGTTGATTGGCAGTCAGCTGTTGATGACAGTCAGCTGTTGATTGGCAGTCAGCTGTTGATGACAGTCAGCTGTTGATTGGCAGTCAGCTGTTGATTGGCAGTCAGCTGTTGATGACAGTCAGCTGTTGATTGGCAGTCAGCTGTTGATGACAGTCAGCTGTTGATGACATGCAGACGTTGATAAAGCTACAGGTCACTTCAATATCACACTACTTCATGAAGCAACTTAGACATTTTGATGTTCCGGACCTTTGCATGGGGAGACTTTCTCTAACTGGACCTCGTTGACTTTGAGTTGAATACCCCTGCCCTACGCGGTGGTCTGGATGAATGTGTAGAAGTCGCATGGTGCTTCATCATAAGCCTTGAAGAGCTCTTCAAAGGCAGCAACTCCAGTCTGCGTCTTACAGGGAAAGGCCTTTTGGTCCATGATGATGTAGAAATGTTCGATGCTGTCGTTTCTTTCTCCAACACAGCAGAAACGGCTGAGCAGGGCCGGTGTCCTTGAGGAAGGTCTCAATGCTTTTCCCGACCTGAGAGAAAGAGATAGACAGCGAATGAATCACAAGGAATAGAACTTGGAATTTGGAGTAGAATTAGGATACAATCTTCAAATGACTGGAAGAGCACAATTACTTTCAAATTAGGACTAAATCTGCTCCCGTGTTGTAACACCAGCCCGGTCTGCAACATGTCAAGCCACTTCAAAATTACTATCATATCTTTACAATCAAATATCTGTGGCTTTCTAAATGGAAATATACATTAAAAACGTTTCGAAGGACATACCCTTAAGAACTTCACCAGGCAGCCAGCAGCATCCTTTGCACTAATCTTGACTCGTGACTTCTTGCCCTTGGATGTTGGAGGCAACAGGTGAAGAAGCAGAAGGGTGGCAGCCACCTCACAGTCCCACACTACAGACAAATCATTTACACCATTTCAATTACTTAAATGACTTTACCAATATCATCTCATGTTTGAGCCTACAGATCATTGATGCTTTATCTGTTGTGTTTTTAGAATAATGATTGATAATCGATGGACCTGAGTCACCCCAGAAGTTGATTTCCATATCGCATTAATTGAATATTGTATAAAAGAATCAGCAATCTTAAAGAACCATAGCTTTGATTTCTGAAACTCTTGTAAGCAGCTCTGACGCAAGACACTTTAATTACCTCCTTGTAAGAATAAAGAGTAATTGTAGACATCCTCTACTTTTGGTACCCAGACCCATTTGCTCACACTCTTGCAGAGATGGAGCACTCGCGTCCTGGACTCGGACTCGAGTGCCGATTTTCGGGACTCGACTCGGACTCGCGCACTGATTGACGCGACTCGGACTTGGACTGGTGAATTCTCGCGCACGATGACTTGGACTCGAACTCGTGAATTTTCCTCCCCACGATGACTCGGACTCGACTTGTACATTGACGCTCCGACTCGGACTCGAGCAAGTTTTCTCTAGTCCGATGTCCTCTATCCTGGCGTGTGCACCTGCGAGGCGAGTTCACGGACTGGGCCCCGCTGTTCCAGTCTAGAGATGTCTAGAGCAGTGGTTCCCAACCGGTGTGCGCTGTCCAAGTATTTTTCTCACTTAATAAACTTCACTTCATATACACTTTATTTTATTACATGTACAATGGAGTTCATAAGCTAATAAAACATATATTGCTCAGATTTAGAAATATGAAACTGCTTAGATTCTCATGATTTACGTCAGCCGTCATTGTTTACGGTGTGCAGAGCAGCTTTTTATCCTGCGCCAAATAATTACAAGATGGATCGTTACGTAGTGACAATAAATAAAGAAGCACCCCAGCCCTCAACAACACAGGCAGGGGTGACAGAACATGATGGAACAGCAGAAGAAGTCTAAAAGCAGACAGTCCAGCGAAAGCTACCTTCGGTATGGTTTCTCCTGGACTGGGGATGCTGACTGCCCGACGCCAGAATGCCTAATCTGCAGAGAAAGATTATCCAACGAAGGAATGGTGCCAAGTAAACTAGCAAGACACTTTAGCACAAAACATCCTTCTTGTAATTCCAAGGACATTTAGGCCGCAAGGTGAACCTCGAAAAGTCCTTTAGAAAGAAATCCCGCTCCACAGAAGCTTATGCATTTCCAGAGACTGAAATCACAAAATGAGAAGCAGAGTCAACGTTTGCTTTCGTCTCTACGTCTCTGACAAAGCACAAGAGGCCAGCTATTTGGTTGCTGAGTTAATCGCCAAGGCAGAAAAGGCCCACACTATCGCGGAAAACCTCATTCTACCGGCATGTAAGGACATCGTCAGGGTAATGATAGGGCCAGATGCTACGAAAGAAATCCATCAAATTCCATTATCCAACAATACAATCAAACATTATAGTATTAGAACAAGCTGTGAAAATAGTGAACTACATCAAGTCCCGTCCGCTGAAGTCGTGGTTCTTCAGCACATTGTGCAATGAGATGGGGGCTGAGCACCATGGCCTTTTACTGCACACGGAGGTCCGCTGGCTGTCACGGGGCAAGGTGCTGTCCCGTGTCTACGAGCTCCGCGACGAACTTGTTGCATTTGCAAATGAGCACGACTTTGAGTCATATTTCCCTCCTATGAAGGAAGACTTCGATTGGCTCCGGGATCCGTTTAATCCTCTGTCATTAATATCAGCCACAGGTTTAAACAGCAGAGCTCAGGATGAACTCGCAGAGCTATCTCTGGACCGCTCCCTGAAACTGAAGCACGGGGAACTACGTCTGGATATATTTTGGCTGCTTGTGGGACACGAGTATCCATCCCTCTCAGAGAGTGCCATCAAGGTGCTTTTACAGTTTCCAATCTCCTACTTGTGCGAGCTGGCGTTTTCCTCACTCGCATATGTCAAAAACAAGACCCGCACCCGGCTGTCAGTGGAGCAGGACCTCCGCGTTGCGCTGTCCACTATCCCCCCACGCATCAAGAGACTCTGCTCACAAAAGCAGGCACAAGTGTCGCACTAGCACCGTGTAGCGGTCTGAGAAATGTTTATGTTTGGATGTTAATTTGTGTGCCTTTCTTGTATGATTTATGATTTTGTCAATCAGTATTATCTGGATAGCGAAATGCAGAATGTTTCATATTTGGGATGTGGTTGATGAGTCACATGACCACAGTCAGGTCAGAGGGCATTGTTTCATCCCTCCAATTCTATTAAGTTATTATTTAATCTAAGTGATCATAGGCCTGCCTCTTTTGAAATCCAAATGTAAAATAATAACTGTATTGATATGTATTCGTGTTTTGACACAGGTAGGCCTCCTATGTTCAGCCAAAACAAAAGAGCCTACTTAGTAGGCCTGTTTATAATATTGAAATCATAGAAATGGTGTTGACATTTTTTGTCTGGTTCTTGTTACTATGTGTGAATATATAGAAATTGTTATTGATTGGGATAAACCCCTTGAGATGCACCATCTCGTTTTCAAGGGGGTCCCACCAATAGCAACAACTTACAGACATAAACAAAAAGACAAAATGCAAAACATGACACACAAGACAAACCACATTCAGTCTGTTCAGTGAAATTCAAGCAATGCAATTTGAGACAGTCGAGCAAATCAGTTTCATCAATATCAGTTATAAGAAGTGCAGACCAGCTGAAAGTGAGATGTTGAAACAAACCCAATGATGACAGAGATCTAATAGCAGCAGGTAAAGTATTCCAGTCAGTTGGAGCTTTGAACTTGAACGCTCTTCTGCCAATCCATTTCTTTGCAGAGGTGACAGAGAAATAAATCTGAACAGAATGTCTAACTTGATGATTTGGTGAGTAGGGTACAAAGTACTGCTTTAACTAAGGGGGATAGTTAAGATAAATGCATTTAAATATCAGCTGGAGCCAATGCATGTGTCTTCTTACATTTAAAGAAGGCCATTTCAGTTGGTTATACTTTATGCAGCGATGTGTACGAAGAGGACAACCAAGAACAAATCTGCATAGTCTGTTGTAGGCTGTGTTGAGTGGAGCAAGATCTGATTTATGTGCATTTAGACAACATCACAATAGTCCATAATCGGAAGAATAAGTTGAGAAGCAATTCTCTTTCGGACACTGAGCGTAAAACAATTGCGAGAGCCGTGTAAAACACCGATTCCGTAATTGACTTTTTGTATTACATGCTTTATATGTAGTTTAAATGAAAGTTCAGAGTCGAGCCATACACCAAGATATTTAAAGCTATCAACTTTATGCAGAGAAGTGCCATCCTTACATGTTATTACTACATTAGGTTTGGATCTGAGCTTCTGCCTGGTACCAAAGACCATGGTATAAGATGTGGTTTTGTTGAGCAGTAGTTTATTGTGCGATAGCCAGTCCTGTAAGATATTAAAATCCAATTGGAGAGAGATCTGAATTTGTGAGAAATCAGATTTGGATGTATATATGACAGTGTCATCAGCGTAAAGGTGAGTACAACAATGAATGAGACAAGAAGATAAATCATTTATGTAAATAGAGAACAGGAGTGGGCCCAGAGTTGATACTTGGGGTACACCCTTTTGTTGGATCAACAGGTCAGACTGTTTTCCATTAACAACCACACATTGCTTTCTACTGTGAAGGTACGAGTTAAACCATAACACTGTATTATTAGAAAGGCCAATGCCGTGAAGTTTATCCAAGAGCAGATATCGATCCACGAAATCAAAGGCTTTTGTCAAGTCAATAAAAATGGTACCTGTGAGTTCACCATCATCTGCAGCAGCAAGTCACTCGTACATGTCAGTAGGGCAGCTGTGGAGTGATTAGGCCTGAAACCAGATTGAACCGGAGATAAAATATTATAAGTATTGAGATAATGTGACAGTTGATTATAAATTATTATCTCCAAAACGTTGGAAATAGAGCAGATTATAGAGATTGGTCTATAATTATTTGTATCAAATAAATCACCACCTTTATGCAGTGGAATGATGCGTGCACATTTCCAAATAGGCGGCAACTCACAGGTGGACACAGACAGGTTGAACAAATCAGCAAGTGGGTACATGAGAATATGGGACGCCAGTTTTATGAACCTGTTTTCTATACCATCGAGTCCTGCACTGCCATGCACTTTGAACTCAGTGATAGCATTATGAACTTGGTAGAACCTTCTTTAAAGAAAAGGAACTGTTGCAGTGTGAGTTACTCTTAGAAATACCAGTCGTCACATAGGAGTCAGATAGTAGTGTGGAACATACATTAGCGAAATGCTGATTACATATTTGGGCAATGGATAATGGGTCATGAATTATTGTATCAGCAGTTCTTATTTTATTAATAGAATGTTTACCTGATTTATTTAAAATAGTTTTAATTTTAGTCCAGAATTGCTTGGGATTCTTAAAGTCCGATGTGAGAGATTCTTTATAGTAGTTAGATTTAGCATTTCGGGTTTTGGTTTTACTCAGATTTGGGAGATACCTGTATACTTCCCAATCGGCAATAGTTCTTGAATGACGATATATCGACCATGCTTTATCCCTTTCCCTAAAGAGACTGATGAGTTCAGAATTGATCCAAGGGAGATGTTGACCTTTGACCTTAACCGTTCTCACATCAGTGAGCTCTTTATGCAGACAATCCCAAGCATCTTGTACAAAAGGTATTCGTTGAAATCTGTCCCAATTCAGGGCAACAACATCATTAATACATAAATCAACATTCAATTTTTTATATTGTCTGATTTTGACTAGTTTTGGAGGCAGTTTAATTAATTTGATTTTCCATACGCAATAAACAATTGAATGATCGCTGAAGCAATCCGACATGACACCAGCTTTTAAGATTCTGTCAGGGTGTGACACCAGTATCCAGTCAAGCAGAGATTGGGTTCTAAGAGTGATACGAGTTGGCTCATTAATTAGTTGTTTAACATTTAGACTACTGAAAAGTTTTTTCTCTATCAGATGATTTATCATAATACATTATTTGTTCTATAAAATGTTCTATTCAATTAAATACACATTTGAAAACCAATGTATGGTGTATTTATTGTTTTTAGTTTAAGCTCTGAAGTGGTTTTTAAATCTACAAAAAGTTGGGGTGCCTTGGGGTCGAGAAATATTTTCAGGGGTGCAAAGGTTGGGAACCACTGGTCGAGAGACACGCCCGCATCGTGCTGTATGCTTTCACACATTCTGCTTCCACATCGGGAAAGAGCAACATGCTGGTTATGTGGAAACGATATTGAAGAGAAGGCTCCGTCACACATGACTCTAAGGATCGAGTTCAGACATATAGGCGAACACTATCATCAGAGTAACGTGATCTAATCAATAAATAAAGATTCAGCCGATAAGATTAAAATGGACTTTTATTAATCCCCGTGGGGAAATTGTTTCTCTGCATTTGACCCATCCTAGTGTTAGGAGCAGTGTGCTGCCATTTTGAACAGCGCCCAGGGAGCAGTGTGGGGAATGGTGCCTTGCTCCGGGACACCTCGGTAGCACTTGGACTTGCCGGGACTTGAACTGGTGACCTTCCAGTTGCCAAGCCAAGTCCCTATCGACTTCCCCACCACCACATGGCTTCTTAACATGCAGAATGATGTCATTTTGCATGTTAAGTAGCCATGTGCTTTCTGGGGCTCAATCCTTATCAGTAAACCGATTTAACCGGTAAAAGTTCCTTCAAAATAAGAGTCCCGATCTTATTACTATCAAAATAAAAGTGCAAAACGAAAACTTTACCATAGGAACATATTGGCATATGTAGTGCCAGGAGATATGGGAGTCGGAGGCGGTGCATCGAAGGTGCAAAAGGGTACTTTAATGAGGAGCTGCACAGGACATGTTGTCTGGTCGCAGCCCGGGTCGACAAGAGGGAGAGACAGGAGGGCACACAACATATAAAGTAAACACAACATGTCCGTGTGGGAACAATACCCCCAACCTGTAGTTCCATGTATGGATTATGTCCCAGTGGTTAATAGGTGGTCACCACACATACAAATATAATCACTTCTCTAAAAGGTAACTCATTTTAAATATAGTTTATTTATATATAATAATAATATTAATATTAGTAATAATCTTTATATTTGTTTAGCACCTATTACAACAGGAGCCAAACTGGCTTCACAGCAGTTCAACAGACACATTAACATGACAGGATGAAAGCAATGTAGAGGAGCAGCTACATTTCAACACATATATCCATGAAGATTAATACATGAAGACTTGTGACTCGGACTTGACTTGGACTCGGACTCGAACACAGGTAATGATGACTCAGACTCGACTCGGACACTCCTTGGGTGACTCGGACTTGGACTCGGACTCGAAGAGTGGTGACTCGGACTTGACTTGGACTCTTCTTAAGCTAATTTATAAGCTTAAGCCTTCCCCAACTCCAGGGACTTCCGGCCGGGGACTTCGGGTGGCAGTATGCGCCGTGAAGTGGTTTGCGGCCTGCCAGTAAACCCAAAGCAGAAGAAGAAGTGACGTCAGCTGCTCATTTGCCTAATCCTCCCTCAGGGAAAAGTACTCCGGTGTGAACGTGATCGGCTCTTTAGTTCACCAGACCTAAAGAGTTCTGATCAAATCAAATCAAATCAAATCAAGTTTTATTTATATAGCACATTTAAAAACGATGTTTGGTCGAGCCAAAGTGCTGTACAAGTAATAAAAACAATTTACTACAGTATAATAACAACAAAAGACAGTCATTGCAACAGCACTAAGTACGTCAAAGTAGTTGGTGTGAAAGCACCTTATAACTCTAGCTTCCAACATGTCGGACACACCCCATAATACAAAGCGGCTGACTTCGGTCCGCAATCTCCGGGACAGCGGGGGAAATAGGTGAACATGTGACAAAGCAGTGTTATAAAGTTAATAGCTTAGAGAAATAAAGCTTACAATAGTCCACATTCGTTTCCCTTCCCCGTCACACACACAGGCCACAGTGTTCACTCGCGTTCGATCTCTGCTTCAGTAGGAGGTTGTGGTCGGGTGGTTGCTAATTGCAAGCTAATAGCGCTACGGTCGACGTCGACTCATACGCCATAATCCACAACCTTACATTTTAACAAGATACCAGTTTCAAGATACCATTTATTTAACTTCTCCTTGTCGCATGATGTAAAAACAACTCACCTCCTAATGCGCCTCCGGTTCGTGTCGAATTTAGGACTACTCTCCTGTAATTCAAGTTTACTCATCAGTATAGTTGCAATGATCAAATTAGACATAACAACTATTTCAAATTGGATTAAAAAGTCACATATACAAGATATATTAAGTAAAATAATTACAATTTACAGACATTATTCATGCTTACATCAACCGCAAAACATTAATTTTAATCGAGTGAAACTTACCACTTCGGTTAGAGAAATGGCTGTCGAAGGTCTTGGATCGCGCTCCTTTGCCGGAAATTGAGGGGTGTGGTCAATTCAACACTCGGCGTGTGAGAGTCCACGCAACGACCAAAATTGACACCAACACTTTCAGGAAAAAACTCTGACTAAATGAAGTGTTAAAATAACACGAAGCTGATTAACACTGACAATATAACACTGGCACATTTGCTGTGTAGAGGGATTTCCACCGCAGGGTTATATTTACGTAACATTTGCGCGACTAGTCCACATGCAGCTGTCACAGGGGTTGAGCTGCAGACTGAGACAGAGACGGCTATAACTTTCGAGGGGTGGAGGTATGCCCATTATTTTTAATTTGTAAGAAGAAAGGACAGGAATGTGACGGTAAGGTGCTCTGCTGCAAACACAACAACATCAAACCTCTCCAAGCACCTGCAGAGGCCACATGCTAACACCAAGCTAGTAGCTAAAGACCCCCGAACCCACAGTGATGATGTTGAGTGAGTGCCGACTCCGAACATGCAGCAAAAAATGATGTCTTCCTTATTGCAATAGTAATCGTTATATGTGTGCGCATGTAGGCCTACGTTTTTTGTTTTGGCTAGGCTGTTGCCGAGTAACGCAAAAGTATGTAAGGAGTAACGAGTTACATTAGAGTTATTTAGAGAGTAACGAAGTAAAGTAATGTATTACTTTTTTTTACGTAATGAGTAATATGTAATATATTAGTAACGACCACATCTCTGGTTAGCAGTAAGCATAATGCAGATTGCATCATGACACAATGTCAAGACGATTAAAATGATTGAGAATATCACTAGATGATTATTTGTACCCCTCTCTGAAGAACCATCACCTTACCGTGGTAGAGATGTTTGTGTGCCCTGATGAACCTGGGGGCTGTGTTGTCTGGAACCTTGTGTTCCTGGTAGGGTCTCCCATGGCAAATTGGTCTCAGGCAAGGGGCCAGACTAAGATTGGTTCAAAAGACCTCATGAAAAAAACATGAAGAAGTGAGGATACCCGGCCCGGAGGAAGCCCGGGGTCCCTTTCTGGAGCCAGGCCCAGAAGGAGGACTCATCGGCGAGCGTCTGGTGGCCGGGCTTGCCACGGAGCCCGGCCGGGCCCAGCCCGAAAAGGCAATGTGGGCAACACCTTCTCGGTCCCGTGGGCCCACCACCTACGGGAAACAGCGATGGGGTCGGGTGCGCTGCCAGAAGGGTGGCAGTGAAAGCGGAGGATCTCGACGGACCAGACCCGGGCGACAGAAGCTGGCTTTGGGGACGTGGAACGTCACCTCTCTGGGGGGGAAGGAGCCGGAGCTTGTGCGGGAGGTGGAGCGGTACCAGCTGGATCTGGTTGGGCTCGCCTCTACGCACAGCGTCGGCTCTGGAACCTTACTTCTGGATAGGGGTTGGACTCTATTCTTCTCCGGAGTTGCTCAAGGTGTGAGGCGCCGGGCGGGTGTGGGGATACTCACAAGTCCCCGGTTGGGTACTTCGTTGTTGGAGTTTACCCCAGTGGACGAGAGGGTTGCCTCCCTACGCCTGTGGGTTATGGGGGGGAAAACTCTGACTGTTGTGTGTGCTTATGCACCCAACAGCAGTTCAGAGTATACGGCCTTCTTGGAGACCCTGGAAAGAGTCCTGTATGGGGCGCCTGAAGGGGACTCTTTAATCTTGCTGGGAGACTTCAACGCACATGTGGGCAATGATGGAGACACTTGGAGGGGCGTGATTGGGAGGAACGGCCCCCCTGATCTGAACCGGAGTGGTGGTTTGTTACAGGACTTCTGTGCTAGTCATGGATTGGCCATAACAAACACCATGTTCGAACATAAGGATGCTCATAAGTGTACGTGGTGCCAGAGCACCCTAGGCAGAAGGTCCATGATCGATTTCGTTATCGTATCATCGGACCTGAGGCCGTATGTTTTGGACACTCGGGTAAAGAGAGGGGCGGAGTTGTAAACTGATCACCATCTGATGGTGAGTTGGGTCGAGTGGCGGGGGAAGCCTCTGGATAGACCTGGTAAGCCCAAACGTGTAGTTCGGGTGAACTGGGAACGTCTGGAGGAGGCCCAAATTCAGGAGGCCGAGGCAAAGCAGCGGGTGTGGGAGAAGTTCGGAGAAGACATGGAAAAGGACTTTCAGACGGCACCAAAGTTGTTCTGGAAAACTGTCCGACACCTCAGGAGGGGGAAGCAGGGAACCATCCAAGCTGTGTACAGTAAGGATGGGACGTTGTTGACCTCAACTGATGGAGTGTTAGGGCGTTGGAAGGAACACTTTGAGGAACTCCTGAACCTGACAACTCCGCCCTCTATGTTAGAGGCAGAGCTGGAGTATGACGGGGGATCAACACCAATCTCCCGGGGGGAGGTCACTGAGGTTGTCAAAGCCCCGGGGGTGGATGAGATCCGCACAGAAATGCTGAAGGCTCTGGGTGTTGAGGGACTGTCATGGTTGACACGTCTCATCAACATTGCGTGGAAGTCGGAAACAGTACCGAAGGAGTGGCAGACCGGGGTGGTGGTTCCCCTTTTTAAAAAGGGGGATCAGAGGGTGTGTGCCAATTACAGAGGCATCACACTACTCAGCCTCCCCGGGAAAGTTTACTCTAAGGTACTCGAAAGGAGGGTCAGGCCGATTGTCCAACCTCAGATTGAGGAGGAACAATGCGGATTCCTTCCTGGTCGTGGAACGACGGATCAGCTTTTTACTCTCGCAAGGATCCTGGAGGGGGCCTGGGAGTACGCTTATCCAGTCTATATGTGTTTTGTGGCATGGAGAAGGCGTATGACCGGGTTCCCAGGGAGTTACTGTGGGAGGTGCTGCGGGAGTATGGGGTGAGGGGGTCTCTACTCAGGGCCATCCAATCACTGTACTCCCAAAGCGAGAGCTGTGTCTGGGTCCTCGGCAGTAAGTCAGACACATTTCCGCTGAGGGTTGGCCTCCGCCAGGGCTGTGCTTTGTCACCAATCCTGTTTGTAATATACATGGATCGGGTTTCGAGGCGTAGTCATGGGGGGGGGGTCTGCAGTTCGGTGGACTAAGGATTGCACCACTGCTTTTTGCAGATGATGTGGTTCTGATGGCTTCATCGGTCTGCGACCTTCAGCACTCACTGCATCGGTTCGCAACCGAGTGTGAAGGATCAGCACCTCCAAATCTGAGGCCATGGTTCTCAGCAGGAAACCGATGGACTGTCCACTCCAAGTAAGGAATGAGTCCTTACCCCAAGTGAAGGAGTTCAAGTATCGCGGGGTCTTGTTCTCGAGTGAGGGAACAATGGAGCGTGAGATGGGCCGGAGAATCAGAGCAGCGGGAGCGGTACTGCAGTCGCTTTACCGCACCGTTGTGACGAAAAGGGAGCTGAGCCAGAAGGCAAGGCTCTCTGTCTACCGGGCTATTTTCGTTCCTACCCTCACCTCTGGTCATGAAGGATGGGTCATGACCGAAAGAACCAGATCGCGGATACAAGCAGCCGAGATGGGTTTTCTCCGCAGGGTGGCTGGGGTCTCCCTTAGGGATAAGGTGAGAAGTTTGGTCATCCGGGAGGGACTCGGAGTTGAGCCGCTCCTCCTTCGGGTCGAAAGGAGCCAGTTGAGGTGGTTCGGGCAACTAGTTAGGATGCCACCTGGGCACCTCCCTAGGGAGGTGTTCCAGGCACGTCCAGCTGGGATGAGACCAAGGGGTAGACCTAGGACCAGGTGGAGGGATTATATCTCTTCGCTGGCCTGGGAGCGCCTTGGGATTCCCCAGTCAGAGCTGGTTGATGTCGCCAGGGAAAAGGAAGTTTGGGGCTCTCTGCTGGAACTGCTACCCCCGCGACCCGACCACGGATAAGCGGAAGAAGATGGATGGATGGATTACTTGTACCCAGATCAAATAAATGTGGTAACACTGGCAATGTATTCACATCATGTTTTACTTGGTTCCTAAGCGGCTCGACAATAGGTCATAAGTACATTAATACAAGTCATAAACATGTACATTGATAAATGCACAATATGTATGAATTGAATTTAACTTTACTTGCTTCCTTTTTTAACATAAAGCGTTTTTACATCTAGGCTATAATTACATTATCTGTTAGACTCTTTTCCCCAAAGTGACATAAATTCTGTGGAGAATCCCGAAAGGAGCAGTTTGGGCTGAAGTGAGGGATTGAACCAGCGCTCCCATGTTACAAAGCACACTATCCACTGAGCCACAGCCTCCCTGTGTCTCCCCTTTTTCTCAAACCTCTAAAAAACATTCACATCTGGTCAGAAATCTTCAAATTCAGAATCTTCAGAAAAAAATAAATTCTGAGAACAAAAAAAACCTTCAGTTTCGGTTAGAAAGTGAATTTGGACAAAAGTCAACAGAATTCTGCTGAAATAGTAACGTAAAAAAACCTAAAATAGTACACAAATATAAAATCCTACTTCTTTCTCAAACCTCAAAACCTTTACATCCGAAAAGTCTAGATTTTGCAGAATTCTGTCTTCTGACTTGTGAACATTCAAATAAGCCTTTTGGTCAGAAAACTCAAAATTCAGACTTTTTTTCCCAAACTCCCAAAAAAACATTTGCTAAATCCGGTATGCTGAGAAAAAGTCGAAATTCAGACTTTTTCTCTGAACTACAAAAGTGTCACGGTTGAGTGAAGGAAGCAGGACCCAAATGCAGATAACTCTGATAATCCTTTATTTCAAGGAAAATGAAACTAATACAGACAAAACAGAACACTCACCGGGGTGAATTCAGTCACCAACAAAAGAAGCACCAACACTGAACACAGGACGAGACAAGACTAAATACAGGGAGGGATAATTACAAGACGAGAAACAGCCGGGCAGGGGAAGAGAAACACAAGGGCCACAGGTGAACACAATCAGCTAACGAGACACACCAGGGAAACTAACGACAGGAGGAAAACATGACATAGAGAACAGCGGAAACACCCAAACCTAGACATAGAACTGTGACATGACATGATAACCGTGACAGAACCCCCCCCTCAAGGGACAGATTCTAGACGTCCCTAAACACCAAAACAAAAATCCAACAACGTCCAGCAGGGTGGGTGGAGGGGGTCCGGAGGACGGGACTGAGCTGACCGCCCAGGAGCACAGTAGAGGACCAGGAAGGGATCTCGGGCGAACGGCCTGGGGTCAAGGCAGAGTCCAAGGTGGGGGACTCGGGCGGACGGCCCGGGGGCAAGGCAGAGTCCATGGTGGGGGTCTCGGGCGGACGGCCCGGGGGCAAGGCAGAGTCCATGGTGGGGCGAAGGCCACAGCGGGCGAACTCAGGGGGCCGAGCATGAGGGCGAAGGCAGCGGCAGGAAGAGTCAGGGGGCCGGGCTCGAGGACGAGGGCAGCGGCAGGAAGAGTCAGGGGGCCGGGCCCGAGGACGAGGGCAGCGGCAGGAAGAGTCAGGAGGCCGGGCCCGCGGGCGAAGACCGCGGCTCACAGAGGGTCGGGATCGAGGGCGAAGGCAGCGGCAGGAAGAGTCAGGGGGCCGGGCTCGAGGACGAGGGCAGCGGCAGGAAGAGTCAGGGGGCCGGGCCCGCGGGCGAGGGCAGCGGCAGGAAGAGTCAGGAGGCCGGGCCCGCGGGCGAAGACCGCGGCTCACAGAGGGTCGGGATCGGGGGGCGAAGGCAGCGGCAGGAAGAGTCAGGGGGCCGGGCTCGAGGACGAGGGCAGCGGCAGGAAGAGTCAGGGGGCCGGGCCCGAGGACGAGGGCAGCGGCAGGAAGAGTCAGGAGGCCGGGCCCGCGGGCGAAGACTGCGGCTCACAGAGGGTCGGGATCGAGGGCGAAGACCAGACAGCTCCGGAGGCCGGGCAGGACCCGGTGTCGGCCGGACAGGAACCGGAGCCGGCGGGACAGGCTTCGGCAGGATCCCCCACGGAAGAGGACCAGGAATTGGCAGGACCCCCAGCAGGAGAGCGGTTGGCGGGACCTCCAACGAGACAGGACAAAGGGTTGGCAGTACCCCCGGCAGGAGAGTAGTCGGCGGGGCCTCCAACGGGACAGGACACAGGGTTGGCAGGACCCCCGGCAGGAGAGTTGTCGGCGGGGCCTCCCACAGCACAGGACATAGGATTGGCAGGACCCCCGGCAGGAGAGTAGACGGCGGGACCTCCAACGGCACAGGACACAGGGTTGGCAGGACCCCCGGCAGGTGAGTAGACGGCGGGACCTCCAACGGGACAGGACATAGGGTTGGCAGGACCCCCGGCAGGAGAGTAGTCGGCGGGACCTCCAACGGGACAGGACATGGGGTTGGCAGGACCCCCGGCAGGAGAGTAGTCGGCGGGGCCTCCAACGGGACAGGACATAGGGTTGGCAGGACCCCCGGCAGGAGAGTAGTCGGCGGGGCCTCCAACGGGACAGGACACAGGGTTGGCAGGACCCCCGGCAGGAGAGTAGTCGGCGGGGCCTCCAACGAGACAGGACAAAGGGTTGGCAGGACCCCCGGCAGGAGAGTAGTCGGCGGGGCCTCCAACGAGACAGGACATGGGGTTGGCAGGACCCCCCGCGGAACCTCCAACGGTACAGGACATGGGGTTGGCAGGGCCCCCGGCAGGAGAGTAGACGGCGGGACCTCCAACGAGACAGGACATGGGGTTGGCAGGACCCCCAGCGGAACCTCCAACGGTACAGGACATGGGGTTGGCAGGACCCCCCGGCAGAAGACTAGTCTGCGGGACCTCCAACGGGACAGGACATGGGGTTGGCAGGACCCCCGGCAGAAGACTAGTCTGCGGGACCTCCAACGGGACAGGACACAGGGTTGTCAGGACCCCCAGCGGAACCTCCAACGGTACAGGACATGGGGTTGGCAGGACCCCCGGCAGAAGACTAGTCTGCGGGACCTCCAACGGGACAGGACATGGGGTTGGCAGGACCCCCGGCAGAAGACTAGTCTGCGGGACCTCCAACGGGACAGGACATGGGGTTGGCAGGACCCCCGGCAGGAGAGTAGTCGGCGGGGCCTCCAACGAGACAGGACAAAGGGTTGGCAGGACCCCCGGCAGGAGAGTAGTCGGCGGGACCTCCAACGGCACAGGACATGGGGTTGGCAGAACCCCCGGCAGGAGAGTTGTCTGCGGGACCTCCAACGGCACATGAGTAGGGGCTTGAGAGGCAACTCGAGAGGAAACTGGAGAGTCGACTGGAGAGGTGACTCGAGAGGGGACTCGAGAAGGAACTCGAGAGGTGACTGGAGAGGGGACTCGAGAGGGAACTCGAGAGGAGACTCGAGAGATGACTTGAGAGGAGACTTGAGAGGGATCTTGAGAGGGGACTTGAGAAGGGACTCGAGAGGTGGCTTGAGAGGGACCTCGAGAGGTGACTTGAGAGGGATCTAGAAAGGGGACTCGAGAGGTAGCTCGAGAGGAGACTTGAGAGGGAACTAGAGAGGGGACTCGAGAGGGAACTTGAGATGGGATGAGAGAAGGGACTAGAGAAGTGACTCGAGGTGGGACTAGAGAAGGGGCTCGGGAAGGGGCCAGAGAGGTGACTAAAGGAGGGACTGGAGAAGGGACTAGGGAAGTGACTAGAGGAGGGACTTGAGAAAGGACTTGAGAAAGGAATTGAGTAGGGACTTGAGATGGGACTAGAGAAGTGACTAGAGGTGGGACTGGAGAAGGGACTAGAGAAGGGACTAGGAAAGTGACCTGAGGAGGGACTAGGGAAGGGACAAGAGGAGGGACTAGAGACGGGACCAGAGAAGAGACTAGAGAAGGGACTCGAGAAGAGACTAGAGAAGGGACCAGAGATGGGACTATGGCAGCTGGGGCCAGAGCTAAGGCTGGAACCATGGCTGCTGGGGCCGGGACCATGGCTGCTGGGGCCAGAACTAGGTCTGGAACCATGGCTGCTGGGGCCTGTACTGGGGCCGGAACCATGGCTGTGTGGGCCGGTTCTGTAGCCGGAACCATGGCTCTTGGGGCTCGGATTGCTAGCCTGGACTTGCGACTCCTTCTCTTAGAAGCCGCCTGAAGGCTCCGTGGACCTCCAAAAGCCAGCCGAGTTCCAGAAAACGACTCTTGGACAGGAGCAGGAACTGGGGCGGAAGCACTGGTTGACTCCAGACGGAACACACCGAGACGTTTATAGTCAGCAGGCTGGAAATCACACACCCAGATGAAGTTCAAAATCCAGCCAGGTAAGAATTTCACCAAGTCTGGTTTCTCCATAGCCAACCGGTGCGCCTCTACCAGAGCGGCCTCCTTCTGCAGAACACTGGACGCTCCCCTCCACCAATCATAGCAGCAAGCCAAATCAAAGGAAAAATGTTGTAGTTCCACCTCAAATGGATCATCTGCTGGGTCCATTTCTGGTTGGTGCTTTCTGTCACGGTTCTATGTCTAGGTTTGGGTGTTTCCGCTGTTCTCTATGTCATGTTTTCCTCCTGTCGTTAGTTTCCCTGGTGTGTCTCGTTAGCTGATTGTTTTCACCTGTGGCCCTTGTGTTTCTCCTCCCCTGCCCGGCTGTTTCTCGTCTTGTAATTATCCCTCCCTGTATTTAGTCTTGTCTCGTCCTGTGTTCAGGGTTGGTGCTTTCTGTCACGGTTGAGTGAAGGAAGCAGGACCCAAATGCAGATAACTCTGATAATCCTTTATTTCAAGGAAAATGAAACTAATACAGACAAAACAGAACACTCACCGGGGTGAATTCAGTCACCAACAAAAGAAGCACCAACACTGAACACAGGACGAGACAAGACTAAATACAGGGAGGGATAATTACAAGACGAGAAACAGCCGGGCAGGGGAGGAGAAATACAAGGGCCACAGGTGAACACAATCAGCTAACGAGACACACCAGGGAAACTAACGACAGGAGGAAAACATGACATAGAGAACAGCGGAAACACCCAAACCTAGACATAGAACTGTGACATGACATGATAACCGTGACAAAAAGTCAAAATAAACTGCAACAAAAAAGACTTTTATGAAAAAAGTCAAAATGCTGAGTAAAAATCTGAAATATGGATAAAGTTAGAATTAAAACAAAATCACAAAACGTGAATAAGAAAGTAATAATTATCAATCATCAATCAATCAATCAATGTTTATTTATATAGCCCAATATCACAAATGTTACATTTGTCTCAGTGGACTTCACAGTTTGTACAAAATATCAGTATGACAATACGACACCCTCTGTCCTTAGACCCTCTGTCCTTAGACCCTCACATCGTACAAGGAAAAACTTCCGAAGAAAACCCACAGTTTAAAGGGAAAAATGGGAGAAACCTCAGGGAGAGCAACAGAAGAGGGCTTTAAGTTCTAAATCCAGGACCTTAACTTGAATTTCTTGTGACAGAGTATTTGTAATCTTTAACCCAGTTTTTCTATGCTTATCTTTCTTACAGTGCAGACGCTTTTCTGCTTCTCCTGCCTCTGCTTACTTTTTATGCTGATTTTCCTATTCTTATTCTCTGAAAACTTCGAGCAGCGGCTCCTGGACATTAACCTATCACTGGGACAGTTATTCTTCGTAAATAGACGGAGGGTTTCAGCCATATTTCAACATTTTTACGACGACCTCAGTCTTACAGTAGCGTGGCCTAGCAACAGCTAAAGCCTGGTACTGCATGCTATTTAGCTTAAGCTAGTTAGCAGCAAAATGCCTCCGTTCTCTACAGATGACTTCCACAAACTTCTACAGAAGATGGCCGTGTTGGAAATGAAAATGCAACGGTTGGAAGTTAACGTGGAAGTGAATGGACTATGTCGTGGGAATGACACCACTTTACCAGTGTTGCAAAATAATGGACAAAGGCATGCTAACTCACAGCTAGTTAGCAGCTACAAGGATTCCAAGGAACAGGAGGGCTGTGTACCGGGTAATAAATCTACAAGCGTTAGTCCTCCCTGGAACTCTCTGGGTGCAAAGCCGAAGAGTAAATCATTTCCATGGGATTTGGGAGGACGAACAACAGGCAGAGCCCAGCGCTCTGAAATCTGTGATGCGACCGGCTGGCCTGCATTGTTATCGCCCAGGAAGAGTGCCTCTTCAACCCCTGTTCCTACTAGGAAACAGCCGAGGACAGCTGCTAAAGGGAGAACTACAAACAATCCTCCTAAACCACCGAGTGTGCCAATCCAGAACAGATACGCTCCGCTGACCGAGAACCGGAGATCTCTTTCTGATGACCTGGATAACCTGTCCTCTTCACACAGCAGGGTAAGGACCAATAGCTACTCCAAAAGTAAAAGGCTAGAGGGAAAGCTAACGACTGGGCCTGAAACTCTGATTGTGGGTGACTCTGCTGTAAGAGATGTAAAAGGTCTGTGTAGTAAGAACAACACCAAAGTACTCTGTTTTCCCAAGGATGTGGTCTCTGACTTGGCTGAGAAGATCCTGCATATTGGGGCTGAACATCCGACTCTGAAGAATGTGGTACTGCACATTGGAACAAATGATGTTGTGAAACAACAGTCAGAAGTGCTGAAAGAAGAATTTAAATGTTTGTTGGAAACTGTCAGCTCTCTAAATGCAGAGGTGTTCATCAGTGGCCCTCTACCGCCAGTCAGAAGAGGAGTGGAGAGATTCAGCAGATTGTTTGCACTGAACACCTGGCTTTCAACTATCTGTACTGACCATTCTGTCCATTTTATTGACAATTTCAACTTTTTCTGGGATCGCAGACATCTTTTTAAGGCAAATGGAGTTTGTCTGAACAAGTCAGGAGTGAAATTGTTTATCTCTAACGTATTCAACTGCCTACATCATCAATCTGTTCCCTCTGCCAAGGACAAGCAACAATAGGAATCAAAACAGGAGAAAGACACAACACATCGCGCAGAAAACCCTGAAGAAGTATCACTGCACCCGCCTGAGGAATGTTTTGATTATGGGACAAATGAGACACATGGAGGAGTCTCTACTGCCCTTCAACCCCCCTGTCACCTCTGAGGATACTCCTCCTTCACCCCACAGCTCTCTCTACTCTCCGTTCACCCTTTCATCCTCGCCCACCCCCCTGGAGATCGATGTCCACATGAAGGCGAGACGCAGGGTTGGCAGCATGTCCTTTACCCCCGCCCCTCAACGACGCCCACCAAAATCACCGAAGCAGAGACGCGCACCATCTCCCTCGGCTTCATCACCATGCCTACCACAATCATCCAAACCAAAACAATACAAGGAAGATGGAAGCAGATTTCCAAACCCCCCTTCCTACAGTGTAGCCCTCACGCTGCCCTCCTATGATGAGAGGAGCAGGGTGGTGGGTCCTCCCTCCCCGTCAAAGCCTGATAGGGATGTGTGTGTACAAAACGCTGCAAACTGATATCTGCTGGGTCCAGGCTCAAGGGCGTATGGCACTCTCAACTCCTTCCAGGACATGCCGGGGCCCTGCCTGCCTGTAGCGTTGCCGATATCTGTGTTGATAGGTAATAGATTAAGAGCGGTGAATCATCTTAGATACAGGAAGCGCTCAAACGTTTGTGTGAGTTTATCTAATTTAGCAGTGATTCCATGTCAGCCACAGCTTGTTACAAAACACCTGACTGATAGTGTGTTTAACGAACTTAAACTAGCTTTATTAAATGTCAGGTCTTTGGCAGGAAAAACATTTTTAATCAATGATTTTATCACTGAGCACAATCTCGATTTTATGTTTTTAACAGAAACTTGGATTGAACAAAATAATAGTGCAGCTGTTCTTATCGAATCAACCCCCCCCAACTTTGGTTTTATGAGTCAGGAAAGAATGCATAAGAAAGGAGGTGGAGTTGCTATTCTGTTCAATGATTCCCTTCAATGCAGGAAGACATCTTATGGGAACTTTGCTTCTTTTGAATATGTGGCCCTTCAGCTGAAATGCTCCTCTCGAGCTCTGTTCCTAAATATCTATAGACCACCCAAATACTGTGTAAGCTTTTATGATGACTTTACTGAACTGCTGTCTATAGTGTGTATTGACTTTGACCGTTTAGTCATTGTTGGTGATTTTAACATCCATGTTGACAACCCTCAGGACAGAGGGGCAAAAGAACTGTTTTGTGTTCTTGATAGCCATGGACTGACTCAGCATGTGACGGAGCCCACGCACAATAAGGGGCACACTCTGGACTTAATTATCTCAAAGGGTTTGTGGTGACTGATGTTGCGCTCTCTGATCATTCCTGTGTGTTCTTTGAGAGCTCTATTTCTGTTCACAAGAATGTGTTACGCAGAGTGAAGCAGGTAGGACCCAAACGCAGATTACACTTGACGATACCTTTATTTCAAGGACTTTAAATAAACTTGGACAAACAAAACACTCTTCGGTGAACTGGGTCACATACAAAAGAAGCACCAACACTGAACACAGGACGAGACAAGACTAAATACAGGGAGGGATAATTACAAGACAAGACACAGCCGGGCAGGGGAGGAGAAACACAAGGGCCACAGGTGAACACAATCAGCTAACGAGACACAGGTGAGGAAACTAACGACAGGAGGAAAAACACAGGGAAAAGGACCAGACAATAACCCAGGAGGAAAACATGACATAGAGCAGTGAAAACACCCAAACCTAGACATAGACCCGTGACCTGACATGACAACCGTGACAGAACCCCCCCCTCAAGGGACGGATTCCAGACGTCCCTAAACCCCAAAAACAAAAGTCCAACACAGTCCAGCAGGGTGGGTGGAGGGGGTCCGGAGGAGGGACGTATCCCTAGGCCACCAGGGTGGGTGGAGGGGGTCCGGAGGACGGGACTAAGCTGACCACCCAGGAGCCCAGTAGGGGAACAGGAAGGGATCTCGGGCGGACGGCCCGGGGGCAAGGCAGAGTCCAAGAAGGGGGACTCGGGCGGACGGCCCGGGGGCAAGGCAGAGTCTAAGGTGGGGAACTCGGGCGGACGGCCCGGGGGCAAGGCAGAGTCCATGGTGGGGGAACTCGGGCGGACGACCCGGGGGCAAGGCAGAGTCCAAGGTGGGGGTCTCGGGCGGACGGCCCGGGGGCAAGGCAGAGTCCATGGTGGGGCGAAGGCCACCGCGGGCGAACTCAGGGGGCCGAGCATGAGGGCGAAGACCAGACAGCTCCGGAGGCCGGGCAGGACCCGGTGTCGGCCGGACAGGAACCGGAGCCGGCGGGACAGGCTTCGGCAGGATCCCCCACGGAAGAGGACCAGGAGTTGGCAGGACCCCCAGCAGGAGGGTGGACGACGGGACCTCCAACGAGACAGAACAAAGGGTTGGCAGGACCCCCGGCAGGGGAGTAGTCGGCGGGGCCTCCAACGGGACAGGACACAGGGTTGGCAGGACCCCCGGCAGGAGAGTAGTCGGCGGGGCCTCCAACGGGACAGGACACAGGGTTGGCAGGAGAGTAGTCGGCGGGGCCTCCAACGGGACAGGACACAGGGTTGGCAGGACCCCCGGCAGGAGAGTAGTCGGCGGGGCCTCCAACAGCACAGGACATAGGATTGGCAGGACCCCCGGCAGGAGAGTAGACGGTGGGACCTCCAACGGCACAGGACATAGGGTTGGCAGGACCCCCGGCAGGAGCGTAGTCGGCGGGACCTCCAACGGGACAGGACATGGGGTTGGCAGGACCCCCGGCAGAGGGCTAGTCTGCGGGACCTCCAACTGGACAAGACATGGGGTTGGCAGGACTCCCGGCAGAGGGCTAGTCTGCGGGACCTCCAACTGGACAGGACATGGGGTTGGCAGGACCCCCGGCAGGAGACTAGTCTGCGGGACCTCCAACTGGACAAGACATGGGGTTGGCAGGACCCCCGGCAGAGGGCTAGTCTGCGGGACCTCCAACTGGACAGGACATGAGGTTGGCAGGACCCCCGGCAGAGGGCTAGTCTGCGGGACCTCCAACTGGACAAGACATGGGGTTGGCAGGACCCCCGGCAGAGGGCTAGTCTGCGGGACCTCCAACTGGACAGGACATGGGGTTGGCAGGACCCCCGGCAGAAGACTAGTCTGCGGGACCTCCAACTGGACAGGACATGAGGTTGGCAGGACCCCCAGCGGAACCTCCAACGGTACAGGACATGGGGTTGGCAGGACCCCCGGCAGAAGACTAGTCTGCGGGACCTCCAACTGGACAAGACATGGGGTTGGCAGGACCCCCGGCAGAAGACTAGTCTGCGGGACCTCCAACTGGACAAGACATGGGGTTGGCAGGACCCCCGGCAGAAGACTAGTCTGCGGGACCTCCAACTGGACAGGACATGGGGTTGGCAGGACCCCCAGCGGAACCTCCAACGGTACAGGACATGGGGTTGGCAGGACCCCCGGCAGAAGACTAGTCTGCGGGACCTCCAACTGGACATGAGTAGGGGCTTGAGTGGGGACTCGAGAGAGGGCTTGAGAGGGAACTTGAGAGGAAACTGGAGAGTGGACTCGAGAAGGAACTCGAGAGGTGACTCGAGAGGTAACTCGAGAGGGGACCTGAGAGGGGACTTGAGAGGGAACTCGAGAGGAGACCTGAGGGGAAACTTGAGAGGTGACTCGAGAGGACACTGGAGAGTTGACTTGGGAGGTGACTCGAGAGGACACTGGAGAGTTGACTTGAGAGGTGACTCGAGAGGACACTGGAGAGTTGACTTGAGAGGTGACTCGAGAGGACACTGGAGAGTTGACTTGAGAAGGAACTCGAGAGGTGACTCGAGAGGCAACTCGAGAGGGGACCTGAGAGGGGACTTGAGAGGGAACTCGAGAGGAGACCTGAGGGGAAACTTGAGAGGTGACTCGAGAGGACACTGGAGAGTTGACTTGGGAGGTGACTCGAGAGGACACTGGAGAGTTGACTCGAGAGATAACTCGAGAGGGGACCTGAGAAGGGACTTGAGAGGGGACTTGAGAGGGAACTCGAGAGGAGACCTGAGGGGAAACTTGAGAGGGGACTCGGGTAGGAACTTGAGAGGTGACTTGAGAGGGGACTCGAGAAGACACTGGAGAGTTGACTTGAGAGGTGACTCGAGAGGACACTGGAGAGTTGACTTGAGAGGTGACTCGAGAGGGGACCTGAGAGGGGACTTGAGAGGGAACTCGAGAGGAGACCTGAGGGGAAACTTGAGAGGTGACTCGAGAGGACACTGGAGAGTTGACTTGAGAGGGGACACGAGAAAAGACTCGAGAGGGGACCTGAGAGGGGACCTGAGAAGGAACTCGAGAGGTGACTCGAGAGGGGACCTGAGAGGGGACTTGAGAGGGAACTCGAGAGGAGACCTGAGGGGAAACTTGAGAGGTGACTCGAGAGGACACTGGAGAGGGGACCTGAGAGGGGACTTGAGAAGTGTCTGGAGGGGAAACTTGAGAGAGTTGGTTCGCCAACAGAACACGGGGTGCTGGAGTCGGCCGGTACGCCGACAGGACACGAGGAGCTGGCGTCGGCCGGTACGCCGACAGGACACGAGGAGCTGGAGTCGGGGCCATGACTGATGGGGCTGGTACTTGAGCCGGAACTATGGCTGGAACTGGGGCCGGAACCATGGCTGCTGGGGCCAGAACTGGGGCTGGAACCCTGGCTGTTGGGCGCGGAGCGGAAGCCTGGACCCTGGCTGTGTAAGACAGGTAATGGAGTATGGAATTAAAGCTGCGTGGGCCGGTACTGGAGCATGAAGCCATGGCTGCTGGGGCCTGTACTGGGGCTGGAATCATGGCTGCTGGGGCCAGAACTGGGGCCGGAACCATCGCTGTGTGGGCCGGTTCTGTAGCCGGAACCATGGCTGCTGGGGCTCGGGCCTAACCTGGCCTTGCGACGACTCCTCTTAGCAGCCGCCTGAATACTCCGTGGACCTCCACCAGGACTGTAGTCGGATCCGAGGAAAGGGTTAGAAGCGTCAGACCAGTCCTCAGGACAACTTGTGAACAGCTGTAACCACTCCGGCAACGAGCTCCTCAACCAAGGCATTTCGGCCACCTCCATTCGTGCCTTCTCGAGAATAGCCTCTTTGTCCTTTCTAGAAGACGTTCCTTTCCACTCGGCATGATAACATTGTAAAGAAAAGTCTAAATCGAACAGATCCAGCTTAAACTCCTCAAAATCCGCTGGGTCCATTTCTTGGTTGGTGCTTACTGTTACGCAGAGTGAAGCAGGTAGGACCCAAACGCAGATTACACTTGACGATACCTTTATTTCAAGGACTTTAAATAAACTTGGACAAACAAAACACTCTTCGGTGAACTGGGTCACATACAAAAGAAGCACCAACACTGAACACAGGACGAGACAAGACTAAATACAGGGAGGGATAATTACAAGACAAGACACAGCCGGGCAGGGGAGGAGAAACACAAGGGCCACAGGTGAACACAATCAGCTAACGAGACACAGGTGAGGAAACTAACGACAGGAGGAAAAACACAGGGAAAAGGACCAGACAATAACCCAGGAGGAAAACATGACATAGAGCAGTGAAAACACCCAAACCTAGACATAGACCCGTGACCTGACATGACAACCGTGACAGAATGTTCAAAAAGAGGTAACCACAAAGCGATATTTAACTGAAAATACTAGGGAAATGTTTACTCAGAATGTTTCTTCCACACTTGCCCCTGCTAACATCTCAGTAAATGAGCTAGTAGATAATTTTAATTCAAAATTAAAAATGTTATAGATGCCATTGCTCCAACTAAGGTAAAGGAAGTGACTGGGAAAATATCTCCATGGAGAAAGGCCATGACCGTGAGAGCAGAAAAAAGAGAGTGTCGAAAAGCTGAACGCAGGTGGCGAAAAACAAATCTCCAGGTTCACTTTGAAATCTATAAAGAGAGACTTGGCCTTTATAATTTGGAATTGAAAAACACACGACAATCGTTCTTCTCTGACATCATTACCAAAAACAAAAACAATGCACGTGCCTTGTTTGCTACCGTCGACAGACTAACTAACCCCCCAGTGTCAGTAGCCTCTGAACGACAGACTAACTAACCCCCCAGTGTCAGTAGCCTCTGAACTTCTATCCACCAGGGCGTGCAATGATTTTGCCTTCTTCACTGACACAATTCAGAAAATCAGACAAGCAGTCAGTGCCTCTGCATCAGGAACAGCAAATGTGTTGTCTCTGTGTCCACTTAACATCAATTCAAACACCATGACACAATTCCATCAGATTAATGATAAAAACCTAGAGGACAATATTCAACTTCTGAAATCCTCCTCCTGCTGCCTTGATATTATTCCAACAGGGTTTTTCAAAGATGGTTTTCGTTGCATGGCCTCAGATCAACTTCATATAGTAAACAAATCTCTTCACTCAGGTGTTTTTCCACAGGCCCTGAAAACTGCAGTCATTAAACCGCTCTTAAAAAAGAATAATCTAGATGCTTCAGTAATGAACAATTACAGGCCCATATCAAACCTCCCATTTCTAGGTAAAATCATTGAAAAAGTTGTTTTTCAACAGCTGAGTAATTTCTTGCATTTAAATAACTGTTTCGGAAACAGTTCTAAATTGGTTTGAATCCGACTTAAAGGACAGAAACCACTTTGTTTCTATTGGTAAATACACATCTGAGTTGACAAATATGACATGTGGGGTACCTCAAGGCTCCATCTTGGGGCCCCTTCTCTTTAACGTCTACATGCTACCACTGGCTCAGATAATGAAGAACAACAACATAAGTTACCATAGCTATGCAGATGACACACAAATGTACGTAACAGTTTCACCAGGAGACTATGCTCCAATTCAAACACTGAGTAAGTGCATTGAACAAATCAATGACTGGATGTGTCAGAACTTTCTCCAATTAAACAAGATAAACTGAGGTAATGGTTTTTGGAGCCAAGGCAGAACGTACAAAAGTTAGCGCTGAGCTTCAGTCTGCAATGTTCAAAACAACAGATAAAGCCAGAACTCTAGGTGTAGTCATGGACTCTGACCTGAGTTTCAACAGTCACATTAAAACAGTTACTAAATCAGCCTACTATCACCTAAAGAACATATCTAGGATTAAAAGACTAATGTCGCAGCAGGATTTGGAAAAACTTGTCCATGCTTTTATCTTCAGTAGACTGGACTACTGCAAAGGTGTCTTCACAGGTCTCACTAAAACATCTATTAGGAAGCTGCAGCTGATTCAGAACGCTGCTGCTCGAGTCCTCACTAACACTAAGAAAGTGGATCACTCCTGTTCTGAAGTCTTTACACTGGTTCCTCACTGACACTAAGAAAGTGGATCACTCCTGTTCTGAAGTCTTTACACTGGTTCCTCACTGACACTAAGAAAGTGGATCACTCCTGTTCTGAAGTCTTTTACACTGGTTCCTCACTGACACTAAGAAAGTGGATCACTCCCTGTTCTGAAGTCTTTACACTGGTTCCTCACTGACACTAAGAAAGTGGATCACTCCTGTTCTGAAGTCTTTACACTGGCTTCCTGTGTGTCAAAGAATAGATTTCTAAATACTGCTGCTGGTTTATAAAGCTTTGAATGGTTTAGGCCCAAAATACATTTGTGACCTCCTGCTAAATGATGAAGCATCCAGATCTCTCAGGTCTTCAGGGACTGGTCAGCTTTCTGTCCCCAGAGTCAGAACTAAACATGGAGAAGCAGCGTTCAGTTATTATGCTCCATCTGGAACCAACTCCCAGAAACCTGCAGGTCCGCTGCAACGAAGACTACTTTCAAATCCAGCAAGAAGACTTTGCTTTTTGCCGCTGCTTTTAATTGAACTATTCACATCTTAGACTGCACTGTAACTTTTATCCATGTCTTTCTTCTTTTAATGTTTATTTTATTATCTTTTCTTTTTAATGATTTTAAATGCCATTTTCTGAATGTCTTTCATTTTTTGTAAAGCACTTTGAATTGCCTTGTGTTGAAAGGTGCTATATAAATAAACTTGCCTTGCCTATATCATATGGATTTCAATGACTACTTTTTTTTACGATGTTGTATTTTAGTGTTGCCTCTGTGTT
>CADEHL010000303.1:0-44440 GCA_902827135.1 Harpagifer antarcticus | reverse complement strand
CACCATTGGCATGCGGTAACCAAAGTAACCAGTGACGGTGACACACTAGGAATAAGTGTGCAAAATATTTAAATTGTATTTTCGGATCCTGAACGAGACCGCCGCCATGCACGCAATGCAGCACAGAAGGATAACTTCTAGGCCCCGCTCTCTTTAACTCCACATTGTTGAGTGGTTGTGTCTTTAGTTGAAAGCCAGTGGCGATCTGCTCATCTGTCATCGAAAATATATGCTACACAGGGGCGGACTGGCCATCTGTTGTGTTCTGGAGAATCACAGAACGTCCGCTCGTCAGCGAGTTCTTGAGATTGAATTTACATTTCAAACACATATAGCATATAGCTGACGACTAGCACATTAACATACAGGATAAAAATGATCTATTTTCCTTTCATGGGAACTTTCAATTACAATCTAAATCACTTCTAAAATCAGAGATTTTTTAGATTTTTCAATTTGGGAAAAGAAGTGTACTAATGTCGGATCAGTACTTGGTATATTGGCTGATAGCCTTTAGTGGCTCTTTATTTGGAAGGGTATTCAATGATGAGAGTTTTGTTACAGTCGAAGCATTGAGAGGGAAACCTGCTCCAGCGCAGATCCTGTTTTCAAAACCCAACCTTACGTCTGTTACACTTGTGGATAAAGTATTCTTCTCGTACTAGAACTGTGTTAACTTGTATTTGTTAATCGTTTTATTACCTCGACCTCCTGGTCCCCGTCTCTCTTGCCTTCCTGTCCTCTTCGATCAGAGGACCAATCACTTTCTCCGTCGTGTCGATCAGAACGCTGAAAGTCGGCTCCACGATGAAGTCGATGAAACCTGAAACATGAGAGAAGGGTACAGAAGATAGAAGGAGATTATAACTGTTTGGAAAACACTGAAAGTCCTCCTCCAACCTGAGAGTAGCATGCTAACTAAGGTACCAACTGTAGCTGTGAACATGACAGGATGTGAGATTACCTAGAAGAGCATCAGGACTGCTTGAGGCAGATGATAGCTATGTGATTAACATGATGACTCAGCCTCTATGGAGAGAGACATCAAGCATGCTCATTTCTGACGTGGAGCTAATCTGAAGTAAACATTGAATACTGCTTTCTATTCCTCCATCTTGTGACTGTGTAACTCCCTCTCTTGGATATCAGCATGTGAAGGACACTGCTCAGGAACTAGTCTCTGTATGTGATGACTCCTTCTGGAGAGGACCACAGACACATGGATCTTGAGGTGAAGGACACTGCTCAGGAACTAGTCTCTGTATGTGATGACTCCTTCTGGAGAGGATCACAGACACATGGATCCTGAGATTGAAGCTCAAGCCGGGGACCAGGGAGATTTCAACATGAGCTACTCTGCTTTTTACAAGGTGATCATCCAACCCATTCCTCTCCTCAGTTCTTCAGACCACCAGCAGGGGTCTCAAAGTTACCACACACTGACAGCCTATTGTATTATTGATCTTCTTACCGATCTGTGATTGGGCGATCATGGTGGCTTTGCGGTCACAGAGAGGAGAAAAGGGAAGGCCGAGCTCCACCTCTTTATCTCCCTGGTGAGAAACAGTACATTATAAACATGGTGTGATCAAAACAACTGTGTGATATTTACATCCACGTGTTACTGCTTGAACGTGATGGACTCAAAGCACATGCTGTCATTTCAAAGAGAAAGCTGGGCAAGCTGTGTCATTGGCAAGAACCTGGTGTAGTTCCCAAGTGGAGTGCAACTAGAGAGCAGCATTATAATACTCTAGCAAAGTACAAGCAGCTCAAGTGTGTACTTAAGTACTGTCCATATATATATCTATATATATCTTATAATAGTGACCTGTCTGAAGAACTCCTCCATCAGGCTGTGGGTCCAGCGGTAGTGCAGCGGCCAGGCTTTAGCGGGGTGACTGATGTCTGCAGCGTGGAGCATCAGAGACAACACCTTCACTTTGTCCAGACTGAGGGGCAGACAAGTGGTTCAATATAACGAGATGTAAGTCAGGAGAGAAACACATAGTACTGCATGGAGAGAGTATTGGTAATATGAATATGTTGTTTGGTCTTTCTTGTATTGTCTTTCACTTCCTGTTTTGTTTTGACACTCACTTGTTACGTCTTATTCCAGGTTCCTTAACTTGTGTGTTTCTCCCGCGCTCATCAGCGCCAGCCCCGCCCCTGATTGTGTTCACCTGAGCCCGGTTATCTCCTTTGTTGTTGTGAGCGATCTTTCTTGTGAAACCTATTTTTTGTCGCCTTGAGTGCCGTTATCTTTTTTGTATATCCTTTTGGCAAATAAAGTATATTACTTATACTTTATCTCTGTTCCCCTTGTGTATCCAAGTTCACAACAGATGGTAGAATATGTGTATTGTACATGGATAAAGAAAGGTGTATTGCAGATTCATTTTTAAAGAGTTTTAATGCACGTGTAAAAACAAATGTGCACGTGCATGTTTAAAGTTAAATATTGCACATGGATGATAAAGAAAATAATAATACATCAAAAAAATATTGTTTTTTCATGCATTTCGAAAAAGATATTCTGCATCTTCAGAATTATTCGTGTGAATCCCGACAGAGACTCAGAGTCTGGAGCAGCGTATGTTTCCTCCCACTGACCTGCAGCGCAATCTGCACTGATCACGTCTTCATGAGCCGATTAAGATAATAACAATACTTTTAATATAAATATAATATGCTGTTACGGTCCGTTTGTACTGTCTTAAACCTTTCCATAGAATATTGTATGAATTGTTAGGTGTCTATAGGCGCATTCACACTGCGGTACTTTTCCCACAAAGGTTCATGCGAACTTAGTTCATGAGAACTCTTTTATCGCGTTCACACCAAAAAGAGCCGGTACTAAAATTAGTTCATGTGAACCTTTTTACCCGCTCGAAAGTCCCTGCTAGAGAGCAGGGACTTTCGAGCGGCTCTCTTGTGAGAAAAGAGCTATATTTCTGATTGGCTGGGCGGATTGCAAACCACGCCCCGTAAAACTCCCAACAAGTTTTGTGAAGCCGCCATTTTATTATCCTCGCATTAGCATTATTAGCATTAGCATTAGCCCAGCGCAGAAACGCAGAGAGACTAACTTATGGCAACACAAAATAAAACATGGGAGCGGTGGAGATGAGGAGGTGTCGGCGTTCTTGGCGATTTACTCGGAAGGCTTCAGTAGAAGCTGCTGGGAGTCCCAGCAGCTTCTACTGAAGCCTTCCCCAACTCCGGGGACTTCCGGCCGGGGACTCCGGGCGGCAGTATACGCCGTGAAGTTGTTTGTAGCCTGCCAGTAAACCCAAAGCAGAAGAAGAAGAAGTGACGTCAGCGGCTTCATTTGCTTAATCCTCCCCCAGGGACTTTTTCCGGTGTGAACGCGATCGGTACTTAGTTCATGAGAACTAAAGAGTTCGCATGAACCTTTGTGGGAAAAGTACTGCGGTGTGAATGCGCCTCTTGGGTGCTTTGAAAGGTGCCTCTACATCAGGGGGGTGAAACTCAAATACACAGTGGGGTGGTAGTGGAGGGCCGGACTGGTTCAATTTTTATTGCAGAACCTATTGAAATAATAATAATAATAATAATACATTTGATTTATATAGCACACTTTAAAGACAAACATCATCTCAAGGTGCTTCACAAAGCTATAAGTAAAAAGATATCTAAAGGAGCATATTGGATAAAATATGGCAATATAAACAATTCAAATAAAAGGTTAAGAGCATAAAAGGTTTAAAAATAAATAAAGTAAAGGACAGTCAGTCAAATGCGGTGTGGGTCTTGAGGCATTTCCTAAAAACTGAGAGTGATGCCGAGGTCCGTCTGTTCTCTGGAAGCTGATTCCTCAGACGTGGACCCAGGGAGGAGAAAGCACGGTTTCCCATGCTGACCAGTTTCATCCGCGGAACAGCCAGGAGATTGGAGCTGTCTGACCTGAGTGTGCGTGAGGTATGGGAAAGTGTTCTGGTTAGCAGTTCCTGTAGGTAGGTAGGTAGGTAGGTAGGTAGGTAGGTAGGTAGGTAGGTAGGTAGGTAGGTAGGTAGGTAGGTAGGTAGGTAGGTAGGTAGGTAGGTAGGTAGGTAGGTAGGTAGGTGGGTAGGTAGGTAGGTAGGTAGGTAGGTAGGTAGGTAGGTAGGTAGGTAGGTAGGTAGGTAGGTAGGTGGGTGGGGCCAGTGTGGTTGATGGCGTTGAAGACCATTATGAGGACTTTGAGGGTGATCCGGTGTGTTACAGGGAGCCAGTGGAGTGAGTGAAGGATGGGGGTGATGTGCTCTGATTTGCGTGTTTTTGTGAGTATCCGGGCGGCACAGTTTTGTACATATTGTAGTCTCTGAGTGTTTTTTGCTGGAATGCATGCAAGCAGAGAATTGCAGTAGTCAATGCGGGAGGTGATGAAGGCATGGAGACGTTTTTTCGGGCATCCGGTTTGGTGAGGGAGTGTCGCATTTTGGAGATGTTTCTCAGGTGGTAGTATGAGGCTTGGCAGACCGTCTTTATGTGGGCTTGGAATGAAAGGGATGAGTCCAGTTTCACACTTAGACTCGTTGCAAGTGGGGAGAGGGGAATGGAGTGGCCATGGATGCTGATATGAGGGATATCAGTTGTTTGTGTTTGATGTGGTGTTCCAATCAGAATGGCCTCTGATTTGCTGCTATTCAGTGGGAGGGAGTTGTTGCTCATCCAGTGGTGCATGTGTTCCAGGCATCTTGAGACATTTGAAAGTGCCAGATGTTTATCCGGGGCAGTTTAGAAATACATCTGTGTGTCATCAGCATATGTGTGGAAGCTGATGTTATGGCTCCTCAGTATTTGTCCCAGGGGCAACATGTAAATTAAAAATAGCAGTGGCCCAAGGACTGACCCTTGGGGTACACCAGAGGTGACACATTGTATGTCGGAGGTGCTTTTTCTAAGACGGACATATTCCTGTCTTCCTGTGAGGTAGGAGGGGAAAAGGTCCAGAGCCTTGCCAGCGATTCCCACCTCCTGGAGTCGCCGACACATGATGCGATGGTCAACAGTGTCAAATGCTGCACTCTGGAAAAGCTCATTGCACATATTAAACCTGGAACTAACAAAGCTTCAATGATTGCCTATCAAAACTACATTAAATAATCAGCTGCATTCATTTCTTATGGCTCTATCTGCAGCTTCTCCAGACTCATTTCTTATGGCTCTATCTGCAGCTTCTCCAGAGTCATTTCTTATGGCTCTATCTGCAGCTTCTCCAGACTCATTTCTTATGGCTCTATCTGCAGCTTCTCCAGACTCATTTCTTATGGCTCTATCTGCAGCTTCTCCAGACTCATTTCTTATGGCTCTATCTGCAGCTTCTCCAGACTCATTTCTTATGGCTCTATCTGCAGCTTCTCCAGACTCATTTCTTATGGCTCTATCTGCAGCTTCTCCAGACTCATTTCTTATGGCTCTATCTGCAGCTTCTCCAGACTCATTTCTTATGGCTCTATCTGCAGCTTCTCCAGACTCATTTCTTATGGCTCTATCTGCAGCTTCTCCAGACTCATTTCTTATGGCTCTATCTGCAGCTTCTCCAGAGTCATTTCTTACGGCTCTCTCTGCAGCTTCTCCAGACTCATTTCTTATGGCTCTATCTGCAGCTTCTCCAGAGTCATTTCTTATGGCTCTATCTGCAGCTTCTCCAGACTCATTTCTTATGGCTCTATCTGCAGCTTCTCCAGACTCATTTCTTATGGCTCTATCTGCAGCTTCTCCAGAGTCATTTCTTACGGCTCTATCTGCAGCTTAGACTCATTTCTTATGGCTCTATCTGCAGCTTCTCCAGACTCATTTCTTATGAGTACATTTCCCCACAGGCCAACAACAGCTTCTAAAAACTATTCCCCTCAAAGAGAAACCAAACATGCCCTGTTGTCGTGAGAGAGAAAGTGCAGAAGGAAGCATCCTTTGAACTCAGTGTGCTGCTCTGTGATGCTAGCTCAGATACTTGGCATCTCATCTTGGGTGCAAGGTCATCAATGTTTGGGCTCAGGCTCTGAGCGGAGGAGACCCTCAGGATGGAGTGAAGGTGTGCGTGCAATATACCGGCGGGCCAGATCTAATAGGAATTAGAAATTATCCTGCGGGCCGAAATTAAATCCACCACGGGCCTGATTTGGCCCCCGAGCCTTGAGTTTGACACATGTGGTCTAAATAGAATTAATTATTATTATTATTATTATTATTATTATAATCATCTACCTTAAAAAGGTGTTTGGATTCTGAATGAAGTGAAGATCACTCTGGCCATTTCAGCATCTCTCTAATGTCATAACAAGATATCTTTGCTTTATCTTGTATTTAATTTAATATTCTGTTCTTGTACATATCATATTCTATTTACATGTATACAGACTTCTTCCACTATTTATTATTTTGTATTATATATGTTGCATTGCTGGAGGAGCTCAGGTCAGAAGAATTGCATGTAGCTTTGAGCATATGCCAATAAGACCTTGAGAGGATGTGATCCTGATGCAGATTGAAGTGTTCCACTGACCTGAGCGTCTGCGTCAGAGCCGTCTTCATCGTCTTGATCTGCTGGAAGTGACACGACATGTCTGTGGACATCACCATCTCTATCACCAGAGCACGGAGCTCCCTGCAGACAATCACAAGTTAACTGTGTGTGTGTGTGTGTGTGTGTGTGTGTGTGTGTGTGTGTGTGTGTGTGTGTGTGTGTGTGTGTGTGTGTGTGTGTGTGTGTGTGTGTGCGCACGGGCGTGCGTGTGTACCTCCAGTCGTCCTTGTTCAGGTTCACCAGGATGTTCATGTCGTCCTCGGCCATCAGTCTGTAGGCGGCGCTCACGTGATGATTCTCCAGAATAGAGCGGTCGTTATAGAGGATCGCAACCTCCGACCTGACACACACACACACACACACACACACACACACACGTAGTTATCAATCAGAATTGGAATACTAAATGGCTTTCGCACCAGTTGCTCTGTTTCTACTGAAAATAAAATAGTAAATAAATAAAAAATATTCAAACCAAACATAAGAAGTATTATAGTTAAGATATTTACGGTTTATAAGATAAAGAACAACGTCCAATTTCAATATAAATATTAGATAGTTCAAATAAATATATCCATTTAAACATAAGTAGTTAAAAGTAAACATGTCAGATGTGAGATTATATCCAGTGCCTGGTGTGGATGTGGAAGTTGTTGGTGGTTCCGGTGTGTTCAAAGTCGTGAATCGCTGCAGCGAAAACCATCGCCAGGATCTCCAGCTCACTGAGCCAGTGCTGCACACACACACACACACACACACACACACACACACACACACACACACACACACACACACACACACACACACACACACACACACACACACACACACACACACACACACACACACACACGAATGATATCATAATGCACAGATATCACACTTAGAAATAGACAGTTGCATTTATAAACACGAGTTTCGGGACATCCAACTGTGTGTGTGTGTGTGTGTGTGTGTGTGTGTGTGTGTGTGTGTGTGTGTGTGTGTGTGTGTGTGTGTGTGTGTGTGTGTGTGTGTGTGTGTGTGTGTGTACCATCAGTCCTGTGTGCAGCATCAGACAGTGGGCGGTCTGAGTAACGTCTGCAGCGTGGGTCAGGTTGTGATACGGGTTCCTGTGTTTACTGTAGCCGCTCTCCAGAGCCTCCACGAACTGAACCAGAGCCTGCACTGGGATCTGAGGACAGGGAGTACATGGAGTATTACACAGAGTATTATAGAGAATACACAGAGTACATGGAGTACACAGAGTGCAGGTATTATAGGAGTAAAGAGAGTACATAAAGTACACAGAGTACTATCTATCTAATTAGCAATCCGTCCACACTGAGGCTGAATTCAGGTAAATATGGAAGCAGACAGTTTGAGATAAAAAGTGTTTATTTCCACAACAGTTGAAACATGTGTCTCCCCAGGTGTTAGCAGAAGAAGGTGTGTGTACCCTGAACCTGTTGATGAGGTCATAGCGATTCAAAAGGTCGTACACCAGGAACTTCAGAGCGTGGTCTCCGGTCGCCTCGTGGAAGGAAAACACGTCAAAGGACCAGTGATCCACCTCCTGCAAAACAACAGGGGCATTCACATTCTAATCCCACGGAGGGACCAACACAGCACGCGTCTCATCGGACGGACACACCAACACAGCACGCGTTTCATCGGACGGACACACCAACACAGCACGCGTCTCATCGGACGGACACACCAACACAGCACGCGTCTCATCGGACGGACACACCAACACAGCACGCGTCTGATCGGACGGACACACCAACACAGCACGCGTCTCATCGGACGGACACACCAACACAGCACGCGTCTCATCGGACGGACACACCAACACAGCACGCGTCTGATCGGACGGACACACCAACACAGCACGCGTCTCATCGGACGGACACACCAACACAGCACGCGTCCTCATCGGACGGACACACCAACACAGCACGCGTCTCATCGGACGGACACACCAACACAGCACGCGTCTCATCGGACGGACACACCAACACAGCACGCGTCTCATCGGACGGACACACCAACACAGCACGCGTCTCATCGGAGGGACACACCAACACAGCACGCGTCTCATCGGAGGGACACACCAACACGCGTCTCATCGGTGTGGGCATGGATTGACTCCTGAATGACTGCTAGCGTTAGCTGCTGGGAAGTCAAGCAAACGACCACAAGGAGACCACAATAATACCAACGGGAAATGGAAGACAAGCGAAAGGTTCACTTAATGCTGCAAGATAAGATGCAGAACTAACGCTGAAAGAGCTCTGAAGTTTGAAATAATGAGACAACACAACCAAAAACAAATACAAATTAAATTAAAAAAGTTTAAAAATCAACTACACATACGCTAAAGAACCAAAAAGAGATACTAAAAACCATTAACCGATGCTAACAGGTCCACAACGAGTTCCATGTTAACTTAACTAGATGCCAAATAACCCGAAAGAGATGCTAAACAACGATAGATCGCTGCAACAAAGGCCATGCAGAGCTCAGAATGAACCCAAAGAGGTGCATTAAAACCCAAACGGGCCTCAAAGAGCAGAGAGATCCCCAGAGAGAGACCTGCCCCAAAGAGGCAACATGACACAGAAGAGCAGACACACAGAAACACAGCATGCCCCAGAAGGTGCGTCTCCTCGGTGTAATGCAGGCTCTCTGCCAGCAGGGGGCGGCGTCATTATAAGGATTGCTCAACAGAAGAAGAGGAGACGGCATATCTATTATTCATTAGCTCCTAATTACATTTTCAGCTAAATGGATTAAAGAATCAGTTTCCACACAAATCTGTTCCCGTTGTTCCTGAAGGAGGAAGGAGGAAGGAGGGAGGAGGGAGGAGGAAGGAGCAATGGCAGCAATGTGTTCAGGAACATCATTTATTATCAAAGGACATCTTTCTCTCGCCACCTCTACCCTCCTTTTCCTTCCATCCTTACCCATCTCACTACCTTGTTCCTCTCCTTATATCCTTCCCTTTCTCGTCCTTTCCAGCTTACTTTCCTCCCTTTTCACCTCCTTTCCTACCTCCTTTCCTCCTATTCACCCTTTTTTGTGGTGTCCAACTTGTCCTTCTCTCCTTCACTCTTCACTGTATCTCTTTTGTATTATTCCTACCTCCTCCTTTCCTACCTCCTCCTTTCCTACCTCCTCCTTCCGTCCTATTCATCCTTCTTTTGGTGTCCAATTCTTCCTTCTCTGCCTCCTCCTCCATTTCCTTGTTTCCTCTCCTTATATCCTTCCCTTTCTCGTCCTTTTGGTGTCCAACCTTCCCAGCTTTCGTTCCTCCCTTTTCTCCTCCTTTCCTAACTCCTTTCATCCTTAATTTGGTCTCCAACTTGTCCTTCTCTGCCTCCTTCACTCCTTCACTCTTCGCTTCATCTCTTTTGTATTATTCCTACCTCCTCCTTTCCTACCTCCTCCTTTCCTACCTCCTCCTTCCGTCCTATTCATCCTTCTTTTGGTGTCCAATTCTTCCTTCTCTGCCTCCTCCTCCATTTCCTTGTTTCCTCTCCTTATATCCTTCCCTTTCTCGTCCTTTTGGTGTCCAACCTTCCCAGCTTTCGTTCCTCCCTTTTCTCCTCCTTTCCTAACTCCTTTCATCCTTAATTTGGTCTCCAACTTGTCCTTCTCTGCCTCCTTCACTCCTTCACTCTTCGCTTCATCTCTTTTGTATTATTCCTACCTCTTCCATTTTTATTTCCACCTCTAACGCCCTCTTTCCTTCCTTCCTTCCTACCTTCCTTCCTTAACTTCCCGTCAACACTTTCCTTCAACTTTTTTAACCAGTCTTCATTTATTTCTCTTGTCTTCGTCTCTCTTCCCTTTCAAGTTTCTACTAAAGATCAAAGTGTCTCTGCAAAGAAGGAGCTGACAAACACATATTTAGTAAACAGTGAATATATGTAACTTGTGTTTACCTTCAGAGCTGTCAGAGCCGCGGGGGGGTAGGTGAGACCGGCCATGTTGGAGGTCCGTCTGTACATCCTGTACACACATTTGAATACTTTGGTTAAAATTATATTACATAAGACAGAGAATCAAATATATCGGGGCTAAGCAGCACAGAACACTTAGGGGAACACATAGCACCTCCTTCTCCACACGGCTAAGCAGCAGCTTTAAGGGAACACATAGCATCTCCTTCTCCACACGGCTAAGCTGCAGCTTTAAGGGAACACATAGCATCTCCCTCTCCACACGGCTAAGCTGCAGCCTTAAGGGAACACATAGCATCTCCTTCTCCACACGGCTAAGCTGCAGCTTTAAGGGAACACATAGCATCTCCCTCTCCACACGGCTAAGCTGCAGCTTTAAGGGAACACATAGCATCTCCTTCTCCACACGGCTAAGCTGCAGCTTTAAGGGAACACATAGCACCTCCTTCTCCACACGGCTAAGCTGCAGCTTTAAGGGAACACATAGCATCTCCTTCTCCACACGGCTAAGCTGCAGCTTTAAGGGAACACATAGCATCTCCTTCTCCACACGGCTAAGCTGCAGCTTTAAGGGAACACATAGCATCTCCTTCTCCACACGGCTAAGCTGCAGCTTTAAGGGAACACATAGCATCTCCCTCTCCACACGGCTAAGCTGCAGCTTTAAGGGAACACATAGCATCTCCCTCTCTACACGGCTAAGCTGCAGCTTTAAGGGAACACATAGCATCTCCCTCTCTACACGGCTAAGCTGCAGCTTTAAGGGAACACATAGCATCTCCTTCTCTACACGGCTAAGCTGCAGCTTTAAGGGAACACATAGCATCTCCCTCTCCACACGGCTAAGCTGCAGCTTTAAGGGAACACATAGCATCTCCCTCTCTACACGGCTAAGCTGCAGCTTTAAGGGAACACATAGCATCTCCCTCTCCACACGGCTAAGCTGCAGCTTTAAGGGAACACATAGCATCTCCTTCTCTACACGGCTAAGCTGCAGCTTTAAGGGAACACATAGCATCTCCCTCTCCACACGGCTAAGCTGCAGCTTTAAGGGAACACATAGCATCTCCCTCTCCACACAGCTAAGCTGCAGCTTTAAGGGAACACATAGCATCTCCCTCTCTACACGGCTAAGCTGCAGCTTTAAGGGAACACATAGCATCTCCCTCTCCACACGGCTAAGCTGCAGCTTTAAGGGAACACATAGCATCTCCCTCTCTACACGGCTAAGCTGCAGCTTTAAGGGAACACATAGCATCTCCCTCTCCACACGGCTAAGCTGCAGCTTTAAGGGAACACATAGCATCTCCCTCTCCACACGGCTAAGCTGCAGCTTTAAGGGAACACATAGCACCTCCTTCTCTACACGGCTAAGCTGCAGCTTTAAGGGAACACATAGCATCTCCCTCTCTACACGGCTAAGCAGCAGCCTTAAGGGAACACATAGCATCTCCTTCTCCACACGGCTAAGCTGCAGCTTTAAGGGAACACATAGCATCTCCCTCTCCACACGGCTAAGCAGCAGCCTTAAGGGAACACATAGCATCTCCTTCTCCACACGGCTAAGCTGCAGCTTTAAGGGAACACATAGCATCTCCCTCTCCACACGGCTAAGCTGCAGCTTTAAGGGAACACATAGCATCTCCCTCTCCACACGGCTAAGCTGCAGCTTTAAGGGAACACATAGCATCTCCCTCTCCACACGGCTAAGCTGCAGCTTTAAGGGAACACATAGCATCTCCCTCTCCACACGGCTAAGCTGCAGCTTTAAGGGAACACATAGCATCTCCCTCTCCACACGGCTAAGCTGCAGCTTTAAGGGAACACATAGCATCTCCTTCTCCACACGGCTAAGCTGTAGCTTTAAGGGAACACATAGCACCTCCTTCTCTACACGGCTAAGCTGCAGCTTTAAGGGAACACATAGCATCTCCCTCTCCACACGGCTAAGCTGCAGCTTTAAGGGAACACATAGCACCTCCTTCTCTACACGGCTAAGCTGCAGCTTTAAGGGAACACATAGCATCTCCTTTTCCACACGGCTAAGCTGCAGCTTTAAGGGAACACATAGCATCTCCTTCTCTACACGGCTAAGCTGCAGCTTTAAGGGAACACATAGCATCTCCTTCTCCACACGGCTAAGCTGCAGCTTTAAGGGAACACATAGCATCTCCTTCTCCACACGGCTAAGCTGCAGCTTTAAGGGAACACATAGCATCTCCTTCTCTACACGGCTAAGCTGCAGCTTTAAGGGAACACATAGCATCTCCTTCTCCACTCGGCTAAGCTGCAGCTTTAAGGGAACACATAGCATCTCCCTCTCCACACGGCTAAGCTGCAGCTTTAAGGGAACACATAGCACCTCCTTCTCTACACGGCTAAGCTGCAGCTTTAAGGGAACACATAGCATCTCCCTCTCCACACGGCTAAGCTGCAGCTTTAAGGGAACACATAGCATCTCCTTCTCCACACGGCTAAGCTGCAGCTTTAAGGGAACACATAGCATCTCCTTCTCTACACGGCTAAGCAGCAGCTTTAAGGGAACACATAGCATCTCCCTCTCCACTCGGCTAAGCTGCAGCTTTAAGGGAACACATAGCATCTCCCTCTCCACACAGCTAAGCTGCAGCTTTAAGGGAACACATAGCATCTCCCTCTCTACACGGCTAAGCTGCAGCTTTAAGGGAACACATAGCATCTCCCTCTCCACACAGCTAAGCTGCAGCTTTAAGGGAACACATAGCATCTCCCTCTCTACACGGCTAAGCTGCAGCTTTAAGGGAACACATAGCATCTCCCTCTCCACACGGCTAAGCTGCAGCTTTAAGGGAACACATAGCATCTCCCTCTCTACACGGCTAAGCTGCAGCTTTAAGGGAACACATAGCATCTCCCTCTCTACACGGCTAAGCTGCAGCTTTAAGGGAACACATAGCATCTCCCTCTCTACACGGCTAAGCTGCAGCTTTAAGGGAACACATAGCATCTCCCTCTTCACACGGCTAAGCTGCAGCTTTAAGGGAACACATAGCATCTCCCTCTTCACACGGCTAAGCTGCAGCCTTAAGGGAACACATAGCATCTCCCTCTCTACTCGGCTAAGCTGCAGCCTTAAGGGAACACATAGCATCTCCCTCTCTACTCGGCTAAGCTGCAGCCTTAAGGGAACACATAGCATCTCCCTCTCTACTCGGCTAAGCTGCAGCCTTAAGGGAACACATAGCATATCATGGTGCATTTATATACATGGCCAAGACTTCCGATTATAAGTATGCTGTATCTACACTTGTACCCAAAGCTGGTTATCACATTGAGCAGTGGCTGGTATTTGATATACTTGTCCTGGAAAGCCTGGTCCATGCACAGGTCAAAGGCACACACACACACACACACACACACACACACACACACACACACACACACACACACACACACACACACACACACACACACACACACACACACACACACACACACACACACACACACATACACATACACATACACATACACATACACATACACATACACATACACACACACACACACACACACACACACACACACACAGTTATCGATGAGAATCTGAATTGGAACACTAAATGGGTTTCGGACCAGTTGCACGGTTTTTGACTGAAAATAAATGTGTAAGTAAATACAACATGAACACTTAACATAAGAAGTATTATAGTATTACACATCAAATACACATATTTATATATAAGCGTGCACACTAGGGTTAAAAGATTCAAATATATACAGTGCCGTATTATGCACAGTTGAATTATCATGCACAGATCTCACACTCTGGTGCATTCATAAACCCTAACCCATCCACTGTGCGACCATTATGGGCTGTTGGTCGCCATGGTAACCGTGTGTTATGAGAGCGGTGCAAAATATACGATATTTAAATGTTTTAGTTTCTTTTTTGTATTTCATGTGTCATTAAGCCTCAGCAGCTGATAGTGTCCCCCCCCCCCCCCCACGTGATGTCCATCTCTCTAACGTCGTTACACTTCCTGTCTCCTCATAATCTCATCTGAGGAGAGGCCGGCCCGGATGCTTTCTGAGGAGAGGCCGGCCCGGATGCTTCCTGAGGAGAGGCCGGCCCGGATGCTTTCTGAGGAGAGGCCGGCCCGGATGCTTTCTGAGGAGAGGCCGGCCCGGATGCTTACTGAGGAGAGGCCGGCCCGGATGCTTCCTGAGGAGAGGCCGGCCCGGATGCTTTCTGAGGGGAGGCCGGCCCGGATGCTTTCTGATGAGATGCCGTCCCGGATGCTTCCTGAGGAGAGGCCGGCCCGGATGCTTTCTGAGGGGAGGCCGGCCCGGATGCTTTCTGATGAGATGCCGTCCCGGATGCTTCCTGAGGAGAGGCCGGCCCGGATGCTTTCTGAGGAGAGGCCGGCCCGGATGCTTCCTGAGGAGAGGCCGGCCCGGATGCTTTCTGAGGAGAGGCCGGCCCGGATGCTTTCTGAGGAGAGGCAGCCCGGATGCTTTCTGAGGAGAGGCAGCCCGGATGCTTTCTGAGGAGAGGCCGGCCCGGATGCTTCCTGAGGAGAGGCCGGCCCGGATGCTTTCTGAGGAGAGGCCGGCCCGGATGCTTTCTGAGGAGAGGCAGCCCGGATGCTTTCTGAGGAGAGGCCGGCCCGGATGCTTCCTGAGGAGAGGCCGGCCCGGATGCTTTTCTGAGGAGAGGCGGCCCGGATGCTTTCTGAGGAGAGGCCGGCCCGGATGCTTTCTTGAGGAGAGGCCGGCCCGGATCTTCCTGAGAGGGCCGGCCCGGATGCTTTCTGAGGATGAGGCCGGCCCGGATGCTTTCTGATGAGAGCCGGCCCGGATGCTTCCTGAGGAGAGGCCGGCCCGGATGCTTTCTGAGGAGAGGCCGGCCCGGATGCTTTCTGAGGAGAGGGCCGGCCCCGGATGCTTCCTGAGGAGAGGCCGGCCCGGATGCTTTCTGAGGAGAGGCCGGCCCCGGATGCTTCCTGAGGAGAGGCCGGCCCGGATGCTTCCTGAGGAGGAGGGCCGGCCCGGATGCTTCCTGAGGAGAGGCCGGCCCGGATGCTTCTGAGGAGAGGCAGCCCGGATGCTTTCTGAGGAGAGGCCGGCCCGGATGCTGGTCCGTGAGGAGAGGCCGGCCCGGATGCTTTCTGAGGAGAGGCCGGCCCGGATGCTTTCTGAGGAGAGGCCGGCCCAGATGCTTTCTGAGGAGAGGCCGGCCCGGATGCTTTCTGAGGAGAGGCCCGGCCCGGATGCTTTCTGAGGAGAGGCCGGCCCGGATGCTTCCTGAGGAGAGGCCTGGCCCGGATGCTTTCTGAGGAGATGCCGGCCCGGATGCTTCCTGAGGAGAGGCCGGCCCGGATGCTTTCTGAGGAGAGGCCGGCCCGGATGCTTTCTCAGGAGATGCCGGCCCGGATGCTTCCTGAGGAGAGGCCGGCCCGGATGCTTTCTGAGGAGAGGCCGGCCCGGATGCTTTCTGAGGAGAGGCCGGCCCGGATGCTTCTGATGAGAGGCCGGCCCGGATGCTTCCTGAGGAGAGGCCGGCCCGGATGCTTTCTGAGGAGAGGCCGGCCCGGATGCTTTCTGAGGAGAGGCCGGCCCGGATGCTTCCTGAGGAGAGGCCGGCCCGGATGCTTTCTGAGGAGATGCCGGCCCGGATGCTTCCTGAGGAGAGGCCGGCCCGGATGCTTTCTGAGGAGAGGCCGGCCCGGATGCTTTCTCAGGAGATGCCGGCCCGGATGCTTCCTGAGGAGAGGCCGGCCCGGATGCTTTCTGAGGAGAGGCCGGCCCGGATGCTTTCTGAGGAGAGGCCGGCCCGGATGCTTTCTGATGAGAGGCCGGCCCGGATGCTTCCTGAGGAGAGGCCGGCCGGATGCTTCTGAGGAGAGGCCGGCCCGGATGCTTCCTGAGGAGAGGCCGGCCCGGATGCTTTCTGAGGAGAGGCCGGCCCGGATGCTTCCTGATGCTTCCTGAGGAGAGGCCGGCCCGGATGCTTTCTGATGGTTATTTTCAAAGAAGTTAATGATTGTTTTCAGTTTTCTGCTGCAGAGAGAAATAACTGCACGTCTGAAAGAGTCTGTTCTGTTTCAGACGGACTGGACTCTGAAGGCTCACAGTCTTATTAAGTTATCATTATAATGCACCACGCAGCTTCCTTTCCTTCCTGTACCTCCTCTTGTCCTCTCTTCTTACCTGCTCCTTACTTTTCTATCTGCTCATTTGACTCTCCACCACTCTTCCTCTTTCATCACTTTCCTCTATGTCTCCTTTTGTCCTCCCATATCGTTACCTCCTAAGTTCCTTTCTTACTGCTTCCACATGAAACTCATTGGTTCCTTCATGACTTCCTTTTTGCCTTTCCACTTTTTCATTGCCTGATGTTTTGAACACACTAAACATATGTGTTAGTCTAGGCCAGGGGTCGGCAGGTAAGTTTGGCCTTGGGACAATGTCTTTCTGAGCCACTAGATGGCGGTCCTGAACATAATCAAAGGCCAGAGCCTCTGCCCAAAGGGAGGCTCGTCCTCTCTAGCCACATTTCAGTCCCATGTTAAAAGCCAGGGCCATTATCTGTATTTGAACAGACTGCTTCTCGTTCAAATGAAATCGCCGTGAATCACTTTGCCACGCTCGCGCCAGGGCCGGGGTTACAAGGCTCGCATCTGATGCTGCATTCCCTCGCACTCGGACATTCGGGATTTTCTCTCATGAATGTCTGATGAGCAAAATCTTTTCTTTCAAAACAAAGCTGCCAACTGGGGTGGCAGCTGGGGTAAGGTAAGGTAGTTTATTTATATAGCACATTTCAGACGCAGAGGCAATTCAAACAATGCTAATGAGATATAAAATAGTTTAAAAACGACATTGTAAATACTGTAAGTGCTAAGACAAGTTAAAAGGCTTCTGGGAAAGCAGCTGTAAAAAGTAGTGTTTTTAGCCTCGACTTAAAAGAACTCCGCGTTGGTGAAGACCTCAGGTTTTCTGGAAGTTTATTCCATTTGTGGGGAGCATAAAACTAAACGCAGCTTCGGCGTGTTTGGTTCTGAGCCGGGGAACAATGAGTAAGCCCGCCGCCGATGATCTCAGAGCTCCGGGGGGCTCGTAACAGGGCAACATGTCAGACATATATTGGGGTCCCAAACCAACATTTAATGCTTTATAAGTTAACAATATCATTTGCGGGTGGCAGCATACCCTCCCACCCCTCGCCCTCCATGATCAAGCGGCTTCTCCGATTTTGTTGTCAATGTTTTGATATCCTAAGTAAACATTACGTTTGAATGATTTCGTGAGCTGGTGTTATTTTTTTTAAATCCCAAAACCGCATGTTGGCTATTTCAGCACCACGCGCTGTCCTGCTACTTATTGATCCACTATCAGCGTCAGTGCACCCGCTGCCAGACTGTGCATGTGCTGTGTGTCATTCCAACACATCCTCACTCCCAGGTCGGCCTATGTTGACGCTATGTCAAGTCCCCTGTGTCGGCTTTTTCCAACGCAAGGGGGGGGGGGGCCCTTAGCGTACATTTTCAACTTTCCGGGATGTCCATAGGCCATAGACAACATTGATTGGTTTAAATTGTGTGCAATGCTTTTGTATTTTTCCCCTTCGATTCGGAGAAACAAATATTTTTTCGGAGTAAAGGATAGCAGAAGACACTACACTACCCAGAATCCCCAGCTATCGTTTGGACTACACCATGTGCTCTGCTTGACAAACCCCGTGATAATCCTCAAGCTCTGTGATTGGAGAGTGTGCTCCGGGGTTTACAGCACTTTGAAATGGGATGGAACCACGGCAGACTGTCCAAAACTGGATTTGAACGGGTCCACCGCGTCCCCCCCCTCCCCCACCCCGTCCCCAGAACTACATATGCTGGCTATTCTGTTTCGCAACATGTTCTCTACGGCACGTCTCTACTGGGAGTTGTAGTTTTTAAAAGACGTTTTCGTATTTCCCATTATAAGAAGTTGCCAGTATTAAACTGTGTACATCCCTGGAGGTTTAGGGGATAGGAAACACGTGCATCCCTGGAGGGTTAAGGGATAGGAAACACTCACATTTAAAACATATCATTAATAAATGGGTGAAAATTGCTTGTGCCCATAAGCAGCATCAATATATATACCCACATGCCAGCTAAGGTCAGAAGAGCTTTATTTAACAGCTGGTCTTATGTCTGTGACCCCTCCTGTTGTTCATTGATGAGCCTGAAACATGCACTTGTCAAGGTTCAGAGGCACATGTTGCAGATATGGCAGCAGCCATCGATCAGCTTAAGATAAGATATACTTTATTGATCCCAAGTTGGAAACATTTGCGTTACATCAGCTTGTGTAACAGTTGTAAATAGCAGTGGTGTTTATTTGTAAATCATTTAGTATAATCACATAAATTCTGTGTTTTATATTTAACAATTCTGTGTTCTTTATTTATTGATTGTTCAATACCTGACAAAGTTGGAGATGAAATATCTACATATATCTTATAAGAGTATAATACATTATAATATCAGTTAAAATAAGTGCTTCAACATAGTTAGCATTGCTGGAGGTATGCACACATATTGATAGATGTCTTGTAATGCACTATTGAGGAACCTGCGACCCAAGTTTTTCATTCAAACTACACCATAGTTGTGTAGGCCTATATGATATGTCAATACACCTTAGAACATCTTGAACTCTTGAAAGGGATGTGCAGAATAGTCATTATATACAGTCTTTAATGAACTATTAGTAGAGAATAACGAGTAATGAATATACTTTATAGGGATCCTATTAATATCTAATAATAAAATTCAATAACATGCTTTAACCACTAGGTGTCCCTTTCTATCAGCTGTGCACCTTTATGGTGTAAATACAGCCTATCTACCAATTGGATCAAATATAAAAGCCGAATTAGTGTTGATACTGCAAGGAGACGTATTGTGTGGAAAGAAATGTAAGATGTTGTTTAATGGCTGATATATTTATGATCCACGTCACGTTTTCAGTTCCTCATGTTTGTCTAGAAGTCTTCTCATCAGGGCTATAAATACAGAACTACGGCAGATATGTAATATTTAATGCAGCCGAACCGTGTATTACAATGCCGTTATGTGATGACTTTCAAAGAGAAAAGCAAGAACACTCGGAATAAAGTATTATTTTATTTTTAAAAATGTTTTCGGTCTGTTTCCGGTATTTGATAATGACGATGTGCTGTGAGATGTGAGACTGGAATTGCACAGGGAAAAATAACGTATCTTTAGATGCGGATTTTGTTAAACTAATACGTTTGCGCTGTGGACCAACACTATACACTGACGGGGAAGGGGGGCAGCAATAAAGATAACACCATTAAACAGTTACACAACATAACAGAAATAATATCGATAGCAGCGTCCCTAGCAACCACCTTGGTAACAATGAAAACGTTGTATGGACACAATTTCCTGAAGTAATCTTCATAACAACGAGCAAACTAAAGATCATGCATCCACTGCACACATCATCTGAAATAACAACTCATATTTCTCGCATCAAATGACATCAAAACGCATTTTAAAGCCAAACTAACTTTAAAATATGCATATGCATTGGACGTGATTCAAGATGGCGCCTGTGTCGGCACGCCGCTCGCTCAGCTCTCTACCTTTAGCTTTCCTGTTTTTGTTTTATGTTTGTCAGAATGTCTCTGCTCTGCTCGTCTATGATCGCCAAGACCTCCTCCACCTCAGACCCTCACTGGAGTTGATACTGCTGCCCAAACTTACATCTGGCAACCATAAATCGTCCCCCCCCCCTCTTCTGTTGGATATACCCACCTACCTGCGCCGGTTGCCCTCCATCCCGCCTCGCCGAAAGCGCTTCAGACGACGGGGAAAGTGTGGTGGTGCACTGGTCCATCTGAAGGAATACCTGACGGCTTCTTCTGGGACTTATCCACGTCTCAGATGTCATGGCCCTCCCGCTGCACGTCATGTGCGGAATCGGTGGATTCGCCCTGTTTTTCCGGAGCTACGGACTCTGCTGGGCCCGCTGGCAGCCCCCCCTGCCCGCCTGACTGCTCCCGGCCCGCGCGGCGTTCAACACGCACATCTTCGTCAGCTGAGACGCACTCCACCGTCGGCAAGCCCGGAGCAAAAACTTTGTATGGCTTTGCTAAATGCTAGGTCGATAGCAAACAAAACGTTCCTGCTAAATGACTTCTTCACCTCCCGTGAGCTGGATTTTATGTTCCTGACGGAGACCTGGGTCCACGCTGGCGAGTATACACCGTTCTCTGAACTTCTTCCTCCTGACTGTACATTCTTCAGCTCCCCCCGTGCCACCGGCCATGGCGGGGGCATAGCATCAGTGTTTAGAGCTAGCCTCCAATGCCGATTGCTTCACCCTGTAACTACCTATGCTAGCTTTGAGTTGCAGCTTTTCGAACTGAATCCGGCCTCGCCTATACTCTGCGCAGTTGTGTATCGTCCGCCAAAGTGCAATAAGGATTTCATAAATGACTTTTCTGACTTTCTGTCCGGGATCATGGTGAAATATGATCGTGTTTTGATCTCCGGAGACTTCAATGTCCATGTGTGTTGTGAGTCCAAACCTCTGGTTAGGGACTTTTTAAATCTCCTTGATTCTTTTGGTCTCGTTCAGTCCGTGGCTGGCCCAACACACGAAAAAGGACACACTTTGGACTTAGTATTATCGTTTGGACTGTCTGTATCTGTGGATGAAATATGTGCAGCAACGCGTATCTCAGACCATTTACCGGTTCTGTTTACAACCTCCATCCCTTCCGCAGGAGTCGAATCACGTGCCCCTGCGCGTCGTGTGCGTTCGATTAACCCCTTGACTGCCTCACAGTTCTCTGATGCTTTTAATGCTTCTCCTATCTGTAAATTAGATGTGAACTGTGCTTTTAATGCTGATGAGCTTATCTCCATGTTTGACTCTACATGCACACTAACACTGGATTCTGTTGCTCCTTTTACGCTTAGACGCACAAAAGTGCTCTCAGAGCCGTGGCTCAATGACTGTACTCGTGCTCTCAGACGCGCTTGCAGGCGTGCAGAGAGAAAATGGAAAAAGGATAAACTCCATGTCTCCCTAGAAATCCTTCGTGCTTCCCTGTCTGACTACCAGACGGCAGTCAAAGCAGCCAAAACAGAGCACATCTCTCTGTTAATCTCCAAAAACAGCCATAGACCTCAGGTTCTTTTTAATGTCCTCAACTCGATCATTAATCCCTGTGATGTTTCTTCTATTGTGCCATCGACTACTCTCTGTGATAAGTTTCTTAAATTTTTTATTGAAAAGGTATCTGCTCTTAGGCTAGCTCACACTAGTGCTACCCCAGATCCTGCTCCCTTTCTGTGCCCTGCTGTCCTCGACCACTTTGAGCCTGTATCCTTCTCTTCTCTCTCGGATGTGGTCAAGCACCTGCGGCCGACAAACTGTACCTCAGATAGCATTCCCTCTCGCCTTCTCAGAGACGTTTTAGATTCAGTTGGAGCAAGTATTTTATTAATTGTAAACACCTCCCTTAGCTCAGGATGTGTCCCTGCTGCCTTCAAACATGCCGTGGTTAAGCCATTACTTAAAAAGAAACATCTCGACCCCTCCTTTCTCGAAAATTTTAGGCCCATTTCCCAGCTACCTTTTTTATCAAAAGCCCTGGAGAGAGTGGTCTACGCCCAGCTGCAGTCTTTTTTAACCACGCATGGAATCCACGAAAAGTTTCAGTCTGGCTTCAAACCCATGCACAGCACTGAAACAGCCCTTTTAAGAGTTTTTAATGATCTGCTCCTAGCCGCCGACTCAGGTAGCCCAGCTGTCTTGGTGCTGTTGGACCTGACAGCTGCCTTCGACACCGTGGACCATAGCATCCTGTTGTCACGGCTTGAACAGTCCGCTGGCATCACAGGCTCTGCCCTTGCATGGTTCAGGTCCTACCTGACAGACCGTAGCTTCGCTGTGCAGCTAGGTGCCTTCTCCTCTGCAAAAGCCCCTCTTACCTGTGGGGTTCCCCAAGGCTCGATTCTGGGCCCCATCCTTTTCTTACTGTACTTACTACCCCTAGGCTCAATTCTCACAAAACATAATATTCCCTTCCACTGCTACGCCGACGATGTACAGATATATCTCCCTCTCGAAGCAAGTGTCACACACTCATTACAACAGTTGATGGACTGCTTAACTGAGATAAAATCCTGGCTGAGCAAAAACTTTCTAAACCTCAACGAAAGCAAGACTGAGGTCATCTTTTTTGGACCCCAACCTCCAGCCTCCCAGGTTGATATTCTAGGCTCCCTCCAACAAAACAATCCTCCCCTCAGTCACGAACCTTGGGTGACCTTCTCCAGTACTTTTAAATTCGACAAGCAGGTCAGCAGCGTAGTCAAATCCTGCTTTTTTAAAATAAGACTTTTGGCCAAAACCAAGTCGTATTTATCTTTTAAAGACCTGGAAAGGGTTATTAACGCCTTTGTGACCTCGAGACTGGACTACTGCAACGCCCTGTATATGGGTATGGACCAGGCATCAATTAAACGCCTGCAGCTAGTCCAGAATGCAGCTGCACGTTTGCTGACTGGCCATAAAAAGCGTGACCACATCACCCCAATTCTGGCCTCACTGCACTGGCTTCCAGTTCGGTACAGAATTGATTTTAAAATCCTTTTATTTGTTTTTAAAGCACTAAATGGGCTGGCTCCGGCCTATATAGCTGAACTCCTCCAGTGCTACACCCCAGCCAGAGCTTTAAGGTCTGCTGACCATCTGCTGCTGGTAGTGCCCAAGACCAGGCTCAAAACCCGAGGGCACCGAGCCTTCGCAGCAGCTGGCCCCAGGCTCTGGAACACTCTGCCCCTCCACGTGAGGTCGGCCCAGACCCTAGGGGTTTTTAAATCCTTTCTCAAAACGCACTTCTTCTCTCAGGCCTTCTAGTCAGAGCGGAGCACGACTCCTGACTATTCCCTGTGTTTGTTTTATATCTGTTGTAAATGATTGTCTTTTATTGTGATTATAAGTGTTTTTAATGCATGTACAGCACTTTGGCTCGACCAAAAATCGCTTTTAAATGTGCTTTATAAATAAAACTTGATTTGATTTGATTTGATTTGATTTTCCACCGAGAATAAAACGAAGTTCGGCCATTTTTTTGTTCTGCAGGGAGAAAGTTGAAGATCACGTGACATAGACGCAGCCATTGGAATGAATGGTGAAAAAAAAACGGGGTTTTGTCAAACAGAGCACACGGTGTAGTCCAAACGATAGCTGGGGATTCTGGGTAGTGTAGTGTCTTCTGCCATCCTTTACTCCGAAAAAATATTTGTTTTTCCGAATCGAAGGGGAAAAATACAAAAGCATTGCACACAATTTAAACCAATCAATGTTGTGTAATTAACAAGGATACTCTGGTGTTGTTTAGTCGATGAGTAGTGCAGATATCACTGTAAAATCAATCCACAGTAAGGGGAATACTTACTTCCGGGTGTACAATTCTCCGTTATCCAATGGGAATGGACGCTCACATTGCCTTTAAGGGCAGCCAACACAAACGAATGCCGTGCTTCCATGAGCGTCAAATCCCGCCGCAGAACTGACGGCAACAAAAGTCCTACATTATTCAATTAAAATAAAGAAGTCAAAACAATAAGTGTGGCTTGATATTGAGTAAGAAACAGGCTGATAAACGCTGTGAGAATGGATCTGCGGGTAGCATTCGCTCGCGATCTCAAGTCGTCTACAACATACGTTTAGGGAGCTCTATAGAAGCCTATGGACATCCCGGAAAGTTGAAAATGTACGCTAAGGCCCCCCCCTTGCGTTGGAAAAAGCCGACTTGACATAACGTCAACATAGGCCGAGCTGGGAGTGAGGATGTGTTGGTCATTCACTCTCAACATGGATACAAGTACAATAAGCATTCTTCAGGTGTAGGTAGATTCTCTATTCGGACCTTATAGCCGATGTGCGACTGTCGGCCCGATATTGTAAAAGAAAGACTCCATCCATCCATCTTCTTCCGCTTATCCGTGGTCGGGTCGCGGGGGTAGCAGTTCCAGCAGAGAGCCCCAAACTTCCTTTTCCCTGGCGACATCAACCAGCTCTGACTGGGGGGTCCCAAGGCGCTCCCAGGCCAGCGAAGAGATATAATCCCTCCACCTGGTCCTAGGTCTACCCCTTGGTCTCTTCCCAGCTGGACGTGCCTGGAACACCTTCCTAGGGAGGCGCCCAGGTGGCATCCTAACTAGGTGCCCGAACCACCTCAACTGGCTCCTTTCGACGCGAAGGAGGAGCGGTTCAACTCCGAGTCCCTCCCGAATGACCGAACTTCTCACCTTATCCCTAAGGGAGACACCAGCCACCCTGCGGAGAAAACCCATCTCGGCCGCTTGTATCCGCGATCTCGTTCTTTCGGTCATGACCCATCCTTCATGACCATAGGTGAGGGTAGGAACGGCCCGGTAGACAGAGAGCTTTGCCTTCTGGCTCAGCTCCCTTTTCGTCACAACGGTGCGGTAAAGCGACTGCAGTACCGCTCCCGCTGCTCCGATTCTCCGGCCCATCTCACGCTCCATTGTTCCCTCACTCGAGAACAAGACCCCGAGATACTTGAACTCCTTCACTTGGGGTAAGGACTCATTCCCTACTTGGAGTGGACAGTCCATCGGTTTCCTGCTGAGAACCGTGGCCTCAGATTTGGAGGTGCTGATCCTCATCCCAGCCGCTTCACACTCGGTTGCGAACCGATCCAGTGAGTGCTGAAGGTCGCAGACCGATGAAGCCATCAGAACCACATCATCTGCAAAAGCAGTGGTGCAATCCTTAGCCCACCGAACTGCAGACCCCCCCCCCCATGACTACGCCTCGAAATCCGATCCATGTATATTACAAACAGGATTGGTGACAAAGCGCAGCCCTGGTGGAGGCCAACCCTCACCGGAAATGGGTCCGACTTACTGCCGAGGAGCCGGACACAGCTCTCGCTTTGGGAGTACAGAGATTGGATGGCCCTGAGTAGAGACCCCCTCACCCCATACTCCCGCAGCACCTCCCACAGTAACTCCCTGGGAACCCGGTCATACGCCTTCTCCAAGTCCACAAAACACATGTAGACCGGATAAGCGTACTCCCAAGCCCCCTCCAGGATCCTTGCGAGAGTAAAAAGCTGATCCGTCGTTCCACGACCAGGACGGAATCCGCATTGTTCCTCCTCAATCTGAGGTTCGACAATCGGCCTGACCCTCCTTTCGAGTACCTTAGAGTAAACTTTCCCGGGGAGGCTGAGTAGTGTGATGCCTCTGTAATTGACACACACCCTCTGGTCCCCCTTTTTAAAAAGGGGAACCACCACCCCGGTCTGCCACTCCTTCGGTACCGTTTCCGACTTCCACACAATGTTGATGAGACGTGTCAACCAAGACAGTCCCTCAACACCCAGAGCCTTCAGCATTTCTGGGCGGATCTCATCCACCCCCGGGGCTTTGCCACTGTGGAGTTGTTTAACAACCTCAGTGACCTCCCCCCGGGAGATTGGTGTCGATCCCCCGTCATACTCCAGCTCTGCTTCTAACATAGAGGGCGGAGTTGTCGGGTTCAGGAGTTCCTCAAAGTGCTCCTTCCAACGCCCTAACACTCCATCAGTTGAGGTCAACAACGTCCCATCCTTACTGTACACAGCTTGGATGGTTCCCTGCTTCCCCCTCCTGAGGTGTCGGACAGTTTTCCAGAACAACTTTGGTGCCGCCCGAAAGTCCTTTTCCATGTCCTCTCCGAACTTCTCCCACACCCGCTGCTTTGCCTCGGCCACGGCTGAGGCTGCTGCCCTTCGGGCCTGTCGGTACCTTGCAACTGCCTCGGGAGTCCCCCGGGATAACAAATCCCTGAAGGCCTCCTTCTTCAGTCGGACGGCTTCCCTGACCACCGGTGTCCACCAGGAGGTTCGAGGGTTACCGCCCCCTTGAGGCACCTAGGACCTTGAGACCACAGCTCCCCGCCGCGGCTTCGGCAATAGAGGCTTTCAACACCGACCACTCTGGTTCAATGTCCCCAACCTCCACAGGAATGCCCGAAAAGCTCTGCCGGAGGTGTGAGTTGCAAGAACTCACACCAAAGAAAAGAAAGACTCTCAAAATAATATTTAATTTTTATTCTCAAAATAATTTTCCTGGCCAAATATTCTTGCGGGCCGGCCACCAATGGGCCGTGGGCCACCAATGGGCCGTGGGCCACCAATGGGGGCCGTGGGCCACCAATGGGCCGTGGGCCACCAATGGGCGGTGCCGTGGGCCACCAATGGGCCGTGGGCCACCAATGGGCCGTGGGCCGCCTGTTGCCGACCCATGGTCTGGGCTTTAAAGGTTTCTAGCTCTTTTTACTTCTTCAAATGTCTTCAGCCTTTTGTCCTGCTTCAACTCAATGAATTAACGACAGCACCATAAACGAGTGACTTACATCGTGCAGGCTGATAATTTAATAACCTGATCATATTAGAAACAGGTGTGTGCAGAGTCTATTCTTCCACACCGAACTCCACGCATTCTCCATTTCTTCATAGAGCTGAGTTTGTGCATTATTACATTAAAACATGAATAACACAAACAAGCGAATGACATAATGTCTCAGATGTTCTTGTTTGCTGCAGAATGAAGAACCCCATGAAACAGACCCAGACTCAAAGTGCACGGAACCGGCATTTACATATTCCTTTGGCCAGATTTTCAAACATATAATATATATTTGTGCAGAGGTGTGAAGTCTTGTGGAGGCTGGATGTGTTGCTCTCACAGATGGCGGCTCAGACACTCTCCTCTGGGTTTACTTTGGTTCAGACGGCTTTCGAATGATTCATGTAGAAATCCTGCTCTGCTCTCCAAGCCTCTCCAGATATACAAGGTTATGCACACGTCTTTGTTTCCTTCATGTCTAAAAAAGGGAGTGGAAAGTTCACAAAGTGGCAAAAGTACATTTCTCTTCCATATCTTGAAATGTAAGGACTGCAGATGAGCTGCTGAACTCTGGCACAACTCATCTCTTCTCTTTTCAGCTGTTGTTTTGGTCGATCAACAAAAGTTCCCACATCTTTCGGCGGATGAGTTTTTCTCTTTGCACCAGGAGGCTATCATTTGGCTCAGAGGCCTTTCTTTGTGAGGTTGTGTGTGAACGCATGAATGTGTGAGTTCGTGTATATATACACACAAAAAAAAATAGACCGGCTCTACTTAAATAAATTGAGGTAACAATTACTTTTTAAGTATTTCCAATTGAATCGATTATGAAGTTCATCCGAGTACCATCTGATTAACTCAATTAGTTCAGTACGGCTAACATCCTTAGCTCTCACCTTTAAAAACTAAATGAAGTTGAACCAACTAAAATAACTAACTATTTATTTATTTTTGAAGTGGAATCTCCTAACCCCATGACTCGTTCTTTAGAGCGTACTTTGCTGCAGCTTTCTCTGTGTTTTCTTACCTTTCTACGAAGATCCCAGCCTGCACTGCGTGCACGATGCTCCTGAACCTCGGCTTCTCCTCGGGGCGACGCTTGGCCACGCCCATCTTCCTGGTGAAGGTGCAGGCCAGCCAATCACGGACCTCGCTGGGCACAGACTCCGCCTGGAAGTCGCTGAGCTCGTCCTCCGTGTCCAACAGACGCCTGGAGGACGAAAACAGCAGTCAGTCATCCGATCACATTCATCCATTCATCCATTAATAATCCGTCCTACTTGGTCTCGTCGGTGTAGACAGAATCCAACATGGCGGCTGCGAGCTCCAGGTTCCTGCGGAGCTCCTGGAGGTCCACCACCCCCCGGTCCATCTGCTCCAGGACCCCCTTCAGCCTGACACACACACACACACACACACACACACACACACACACACACACACACACACACACACACACACACACATTAGAAGACAAATCACAAAATGCAGTAGAAGTAATCAGTGGTGGAAAGTAACGCTGTGTCCACACTACAGCGTCGACAGCTTCAAAAACAGTTTCCAACGCGTCTGCCCATTCACTTTAAATGGGGTGACGTCACGTTGCCTCGCTTTTCGCCGAACTGAATTGTGGGTAGCATAGTGGGCCGTCTCCGCCGGAGACGCCGGAGTAGCCAGCGCCAGCCAATCAAATCCGTTTCTGAAAATCTGACAGCTGAAGCGCTAGCCAATCAAACCGCGTCTAAGCTGGGAGAGATATCCCAATTTTGGGGTATTTGTACTTAATTGAGTATTCCCATTTGCTGCTACTATATCCAATCCAACTTTATTTATATAGCACATTTAAAAACAACAGAGTTGACCAAAGTGCTGTACATCAATACATATATAAAAAAGCAGCATAAATACATTTAGACAAAACCGATAGGACAGAAAGAAACGAATGAAAAAGCACGAGACAATAAAACCATACTTATATCCAGAGACTGACTTCATATTTCTACTGCACTGCAAACCAGAGGCAACATATTGTATTTCTTCCCCCTCTACATTTATCTGACTATGTCAGTTGTCTTGTATTATAAAAGGTATATAGGTAAAGGTAAAACTATATTGATCACTTATAGATGCCTGGCAGTCGGGTTAGGGTTAAAGAAGAAAGGGTTTTAGAAAAGAAGGTAGTAAACAACCAGATAGCAAAAGCATACATTAAGAACACACATTTAAAAGCTGGATGTGAGCACAGGTTAGTCAATGAAGGCCAGTATTTGGTCGCTCTCTTAAAAGACTTCCTTTCCAGAGGTCAGGAAACAAGTCTCTGGTCCTTCAAAGGAAAAGCAGAAGATGCTTTTGTAGAATCAAACGTTCCATGTCCCTTTGCATGCGGCTCTGCAGAAGGCTTGAGGAGTAAATCCCTTTCACCATTTAAACACGCTCAACATATTGGAGATCAATATTCCAAAAAAGGAAATCTTGTGTTTCCTTAAAACGAAGCCATCACGGCTCCTTAATTGCTTTTTGTCCAAGATGTTCAGGGATCCTTTGTAAGGACACTGGGAAGGAAGCAGGCAGCGAAATGACAACATATTGATATTTCCACAGAGCCGCTCTATAACAGTTTTACAAGAGAACATTATAAACGTCTCTGAACAAAGGATTTATTGCACGACTTGTAACAAGATGCTCCAGACTCATTTCTCATGGCTCTATCTGCAGCTTCTCCAGACTCATTTCTTATGGCTCTATCTGCAGCTTCTCCAGACTCATTTCTTATGGCTCTATCTGCAGCTTCTCCAGACTCATTTCTTATGGCTCTATCTGCAGCTTCTCCAGACTCATTTCTTATGGCTCTATCTGCAGCTTCTCCAGACTCATTTCTTATGGCTCTATCTGCAGCTTCTCCAGACTCATTTCTTATGGGCTCTATCTGCAGCTTCTCCAGACTGCTCTATCTGCAGCTTCTCCAGACTCATTTCTTACGCTCTAAATCTGCAGCTTCTCAACTCATGTCTTATGTGCTCTATCTGCAGTCGTCTCCAGACTCATTTCTTATGGCCTCTATCTGCACTTCGCCAGAGTCATTTCTTACGGCTCTATCTGCAGCTTCTCCTGACTCATTTCTTATGGCTCTATCTGCAGGCGTCTCAGACTCAGTTCTTATGGGCTCTATCTTGCAGCTTCTGCTCCAGAACTCATTGCTTACAGGCTATAATCTGCAGCTTCTCCAGACTCTTGCTTATGGCTCTATCTGCAGCTTCTCAGACTCATTTCTTATGGCGCCTATCTGCAGGCTTCTCAGACTTCATGGTCTTATGGCCTCTATCTGCAGCTTCTCCAGACTCAATTTCTTATGGCCTCTATCTGCAGCTTCTCCAGACGCATTTCTAATGGCTTCTATCGGCAGCTTCGTCCAGACGGCATTCTTATTGGCTCTATCTGCAGCTTCTCCAGACTCATTTCTTACGGCTCTATCTGCAGCTTCTCCAGACTCATTTCTTATGGCTCTATCTGCAGCTTCTCAGACTCATTTCTTAGGCTCTATCTGCAGCTTCTCCAGACTCATTTCTTATGGCTCTATCTGCAGCTTCTCCAGACTCATTTCTTATGGCTCTATCTGCAGCTTCTCCAGACTCATTTCTATGGCTCTATCTGCAGCTCTCCAGACTCATTTCTTATGGCTCTATCTGCAGCTTCTCCAGACTCATTTCTTAACTGGCTCATTCTGCAAGCTTCTCCAGACTCATTTCTTACGGCTCTATCTGCAGCTTCTCCAGACTCATTTCTTACTGGCTCTATCTGCAGCTTCTCCAGGAGCTCATTTCTTATGGCTCTATCTGCAGCTTCTCCCAGAGTCATTTCTTCATGGCTCTAATCTGCCAGCTTCTCCAGAGCTCATTTCTACGGCTCTATCTTGCAGCTTCTCCAGACTCATTTCTTAGGCGTGTTGGTGTTTGGGGGGGGCTCTATCTGCAGCTTCTCCAGACTTCATTTCTTATGGCTCCTATCTTGCAGCTTCTCCAGACTCATTTCTTATGCTCTATTCTGCAGCTTTACAGAAATCATTTCTTATGGCTCTACTGCAGCTTCTCCAGACTCATTTCTTAATGGCTCTATCTTTTTGGCAGGGTTCTCCATAGTTCATTTCTTATGGCTCTATCGAAGCTTCTCCAGGACTCATTTCTTACGGCTCTATTGCAGCTGTAGAATCATTTTCTCATGGCTCTATATGCAGCTTCTCCAGACTCCATTTTCTTATGGCTCTATCTGCAGCTTCTCCAGACTCATTTCTTAGCTCTATCTGCAGATTCTCCAGATCATTTCTTATGGCTCTATCGAGCTTATCCAGGACTCATTTCTTACGGCTCTATCTGCAGCTTTCCCAGATCATTTATTACGGCTCTATCTGCAGCTTCTCCGACTCATTTTATGGCTCTATCTGCAATTCTCAGAATCATTTCTACGGCTCTATCTGCCACAGCTTAGACTCATTTCTCATGGCTCTATCTGCAGCTTTCTCACAGGACTCATTTCTTATGGCTCTATCTGCAGCTTATCTCCAGACTCATTTCTTATGGCTCTATCTGCAGCTTCTCCAGACTCATTTCTTATGGCTCTATCTGCAGCTTCCTCCAGACTCATTTCTTACGGCTCTATCTGCAGCTTTAGACTTTATCTATTCTCATGGCTCTATCTGCAGCTTCTCCAGACTCATTTTTTATGGCTCTATCTGCAGCTTCTCAGATCATTTCTTATGGCTCTATCTGCAGCTTCTCCAGACTCATTCTTATGGCTCTATCTGCAGCTTCTCCAGACTCATTTCTTATGGCTCTATCTGCAGCTTCTCCAGACTCATTTCTTATGGCTCTATCTGCAGCTTCCTCCAGACTCATTTCTTAGGGCTCTATCTGCAGCTTCTCCGACTCATTTCTACGGCTCTATCTGCAGCTTAGACTCATTTCTCATGCTCTATCTGCAGCTTCTCCAGACTCATTTCTTACGGCTCTATCTGCAGCTTCTCCTGACTCATTTCTTATGGCTCTATCTGCAGCTTCTCCAGACTCATTTCTTATGGCTCTATCTGCAGCTTCTCCAGACTCATTTCTTATGGCTCTATCTGCAGCTTCTCCAGAGTCATTTCTTATGGCTCTATCTGCAGCTTCTCCAGAGTCATTTCTTATGGCTCTATCTGCAGCTTCTCCAGACTAATTTCTTATGGCTCTATCTGCAGCTTCTCCAGACTCATTCTCATGGCTCTATCTGCAGCTTCTCCAGAGTCATTTCTTATGGCTCTATCTGCAGCTCAGAGTCATTTCTTATGGCTCTATCTGCAGCTTCTCCAGACTCATTTCTTATGGCTCTATCTGCAGCTTCTCCAGACTCATTCTTATGGCTTCTATCTGCAGCTCAGAGTCATTTCTTATGGCTCTATCTGCAGCTTCTCCAGACTCATTCTTATGCTCTATCTGCAGCTTCTCCCGAGTCATTTCTTATGGCTCTATCTGCAGCTTCTCCAGAGTCATTTCTTATGGCTCTATCTGGCAGCTTCTCCAGAGTATGCAGCTTCTCCAGACTCATTTCTTATGGCTCTATCTGCAGCTTCTCCAGACTCATTTCTCATGGCTCTATCTGCAGCTTCTCCAGACTCATTTCTTATGGCTCTATCTGCAGCTTCTCCAGACTCATTTCTTATGGCTCTATCTGCAGCTCAGAGTCATTTCTTATGGCTCTATCTGCAGCTTCTCCAGACTCATTTCTTATGGCTCTATCTGCAGCTTCTCCAGACTCATTTCTTATGGCTCTATCTGCAGCTCAGAGTCATTTCTTATGGCTCTATCTGCAGCTTCTCCAGACTCATTTCTTATGGCTCTATCTGCAGCTTCTCCAGACTCATTTCTTATGGCTCTATCTGCAGCTCAGAGTCATTTCTTATGGCTCTATCTGCAGCTTCTCCAGACTCATTTCTTATGGCTCTATCTGCAGCTTCTCCAGACTCATTTCTTATGGCTCTATCTGCAGCTTCTCCAGAGTCATTTCTTACGGCTCTATCTGCAGCTTCTCCAGACTCATTTCTTATGGCTCTATCTGCAGCTTCTCCAGACTCATTTCTTATGGCTCTCTCTGCAGCTTCTCCAGACTCATTTCTTGTGGCTCTATCTGCAGCTTCTCCAGATTCATTTCTTATGAGTACATTTCTCCACAGGCCAACAACAGCTTCTAAAAACTATTCCCCTCAAAGAGAAACCAAACATGCCCTGTTGTCGTGAGAGAGAAAGTGCAGAAGGAAGCATCCTTTGAACTCAGTGTGCTGCTCTGTGATGCTAGCTCAGATACTTGGCATCTCATCTTGGGTGCAAGGTCATCAATGTTTGGGCTCAGGCTCTGAGCGGAGGAGACCCTCAGGATGGAGTGAAGGTGCAATATACCGGCGGGCCAGATCTAATAGGAATTAGAAATTATCCTGCGGGCCGAAATTAAATCCACCACGGGCCTGATTTGACCCCCGGGCCTTGAGTTTGATCTAGAGTCATATGTGCACAGTGATTCATGTATTTAAAATACTTTGGGGCATTTTTGTGAAGCAAACTATTATAAGAATAATACGAATATAAGATGTTACAAAACTAACTAATATGACAACAAGCAAACATGATTGAACATATACCAGTGCTTAAGTTGGAAAACTATCGTTAAAAAGCTGAGGATGACTTCAAATGACAACAGATAGCTGTCACACTATCTGTGTGCCATTAAAACATCTATTTAATTTCGTTGCAAACCAGAAAATATAACATTGATTTTGTAATCGTTCTCCTGTCTCACATCGAGGTGGAGCAGCTCTCGCTCGGCTGCAATCACTGTCAGGATATTTTGTTATTGTAAATTACCGTTCATTGTTCAGCTAACCTCAGAACCAGGATGGGATTGGATGCATTGTCTGCAGGAGAATAGCATCTGTTTTAATGAGAGCTATTCTTCTTCTACTTCATGGTGTTCTCAGTCTCATCACGCTGCAGATACCTCTTCTCAAAGTGGATACGTATCGTAAAGTGAATGTTTAAATAACAAAGGTATGACCCCAGATGACCCATGCATCTAGCAGATTTCTATGTGCCAGTTAAAAACATATCTACACTGAACAAAAATATAAACGCAACACTTTTGTTTTTGCTCCCATTTCTCATGAGATGAACTCAAAGATCTAAAACATTTTCTATAAACACAAAATAACCATTTCTCTCAAATATTGTTCTCAAATCTGAAAGAATGTGTGATAGTGAGCACTTCTCCTTTACGAGATAATCCATCCCACCTCACAGGTGATATCAAGATGCTGATTAGACAGCATGGTTACTGCACAGGTGTGCCTTAGGCTGGCCACAATAAAAGGCCACTCTGAAACGTGCAGTTTTGCTTTATTGGGGGGGGGGGTCTGGGGGGGTCCGAAAACCAGGCAGTATCTGGTGTGAGGGGTAGGGTTAGGGTTAGGGTAATGTTGTGAATTGAGTGGCCCATGGTGGTGGTGGGGTTATGGTATGGGCAGGCGTATGTTATGGTCGACGAACACAGGCCACTCAATTCACAACATTACCCTAACCCTAACCCTAACCCTAACCCTACCCCTACCCCTCACACCAGATACTGACTGGTATTCGGACCCCCCCAGACCCCCCAATAAAGCAAAACTGCACGTTTCAGAGTGGCCTTTTATTGTGGCCAGCCTAAGGCACACCTGTGCAGTAACCATGCTGTCTAATCAGCATCTTGATATCACCTGTGAGGTGGGATGGATTACCTTGGCAAGGGAGAAGTGCTCACTATCACACATTCTTTCAGATTTATGAACAATATTTGAGAGAAATGATTATTTTGTGTTTATAGAAAATGTTTTAGATCTTTGAGTTCATCTCATGAGAAATGGGAGCAAAAACAAAAGTGTTGCGTTTATATTTTTGTTCAGTTTAGTTTTGTTGTAAACAAGAAAATGAAATGTGTTTGTCATTTTGTCTCCTGTCTCACGTTCACACATCGTTGCTCTGAGGCGCAGCTGCTCTCACTCAGCAGCTGATAAACATTTGGATGTGTTTTGTGCCCTGCGGTTCTTCATTAACTGGCACCACGTCTCCTTATTGTTTATTTCCATTCCTTGTCAGCATGTCCTCAGAAACAGTGATGAGTTTGAGAGCATTGTCTGCAGGAGGAGAGCAATTGTAGCTGTTTTAATGAGAGCTATTCACTTCACGCTGTTCTCAGTCTCATCACGCTGCAGATACCTCGTCCCAAAGTGGGTCCACAGGAAGTCATTTCCTTCCCAGCTGTTCTCTCTGTCACACCGAGTGTCGGCACTCAGATTTCAGACAGAAAATCCTCCCTGAACTCGCCCACCCAAAACTATTTATACCTGCACACTCGGATGAAAAGTAGCCGGAAACTGGAGAACCCGGTCTGAGCCGACAGAGAGCTGCAGGGGAAACTTTCAAAAAGAAATTATGCCTGCAATATGTTTCTGGGAACTCAAAAGCTTCCTTGTTCTTTGATATTAGTTCTCTGAGATCTGAGTGGACACGACGTGAAAGGTCAGAGACAAAGAATCATCCTGTGACCTTTAAGCAGCGAGCCATAACTTCTGTAACCTGCTGCTGATGTCTGTGTTGAACTCAATCTAAAGCAACATCTAACTCTCAGCCATCTCATGAGCACACATTGCTTTAATGCACATCCTGTGAGCAATATCTTGTTCTGTTGAACCCTGTGAGCCGTGCACACCCCTCTGTAGAACACTACATCGTTTGACTCTGCAGAGCTCTCCACTTCAAAACCCTTTTTTTAGACCAGTCAGTAAATTGGTTTAAAAAAGGGACAATTCCAACATGCGTTTTAAGTGGGGTAATGTCTCTGTTCACATGTTATAATATATTTCTTTGTAATATCGTGATTTTTTTTGTAAAATCAATTGACTTTTTCCAAGTGACCTTAAACCAAGGAGCTAGTGGTTGACTTCAGGAAGCGCAGTACCGCCCCAAGCCCAATTACCATCGTGGGCATGGATGTGGACATTGTGGACAGCTACAAGTTCCTGGGTGTCCACATAGACAATAAACTGGACTGGAGTGAAAACACTGAGGCCCTTTATAAGAAAGGCCAGAGTCGCCTGTACTTCCTCAGGAGACTCAGGTCCTTCAAAGTCTGCAGCACTATGTTGCAGATGTGTTATGACTCGGTGGTCTCCAGTGCGGTCTTCTTTGCTGTAGTGTGTTGGGGCAGCGGGGTGAAGACAGCTGATGCCAACAGACTCAACGAGCTCATCAGGAGAGCAGGCTCTGTCCTGGGAGTGGACCAGGAGTCGTTGGCAGTGGTGTCGGAGGGGAGAATGCTGAGGACACTTCTCAGCATTCTGGACAACGGGTCTCACCCCCTGCATGCCACACTGGTTTCCTACCGGAGCACTTTCAGCCACAGACTGAGACCACCGAAGACCACCACTCAGCGCCACAGGAGCTCTTTCCTCCCAGGGGCCATCAAACTCTGTAACTCCTCCCCCCTAAGTAAAGGGCCCTGAGAACCTCCACACCAACACTATGTGCAATATACATATCAATATAATCATTGCAATACACTGCTATATATAACTATGTGCAATATTATATTATATTATTATTAATAATGCTATGATAACGTGCAATTGCGTAACTGCCACTACGTTTCAATTGTTGCACTACTAACTACTAAATACTGCTAATAAAGATTGCATTGATCGTGTTTCTATGTTTCATGTCTGTGGTCTGCTCTTTTTCTGCTGTGTTTATTGTATTTTGTTACTCTGGCACGAAGTCTTATCTTATCTTATCTTATCTTATCTTATCTCTGGATTTCTCTCTTCTCCATTGACATCCTGAGTAGCTCGTTTGACGGTTCAGTCCTCCACAGAGATGCATTCTCTCTTTAACACGTGTCAGTGAACGCCTCATCAGAGAGCAGGAATACTGTCTGCACCTGCTGACAGGAACCCACTCAGCTGCTGTTCACAAACACATCCATCTGTTTCCTGATGTCCCGCCTCCTGTCAATCAAACGCCCACTCAGTCTCCTCCAGAAGATAAACATGTTGTTTTACACACATTACTGGCACACACACATTACTGACACATACACACACACATTACTGGCACACACACATTACTGACACATACACACACACATTACTGGCACACACACATTACTGACACACACACATTACTGACACATACACACACACATTACTGGCACACACACATTACTGACACATACACACACACATTACTGGCACACACACATTACTGACACACACACATTACTGACACATACACACACACATTACTGGCACACACAAATTACTGACACACACACACACATTACTGATACACACATTACTGACACACACACATTACTGATACACACATTAGATACACATACTGACACACACACATTACTGACACACACACACACACACACACACACATACACACATTACTGGCACACACACATTACTGACACACACACACACACACATTACTGACACACACACATTACTGATACACAGGGCGACTGTGGCTGCGAGGGAGTGTGGTCGTCTTTCAACCAGAAGGTTGTGGGTTCGATCCCAGCCCATGCAGTCAACATGTCAATGTATCCTTGAGCAAGATACTTAGATACAAGTTGCTCCCGATGGCCAACGGTGTGTGAATGTGTGTGCATGTTAGTGCATGTCCTAACACACACTGCTCTGTATGAATGGGTGAACGACATGTAGTATGTAAAGCGCTTTGAGGGGTCTTAAAGACTGGGTAAAGCGCCATATAAGTACAGTCCATTTACCATTACACGGACACACATTACTGATAAACAGATTACAGGCATACACATCTCAGACACACATATTAAACTAATCAAGATATTTAGGAGAAGTCCTGGGTTTCAAATCTCATGTAAAAGTCATTCAGTTCATTTGCTTTTTGCACGTCATCAGAGGTACAGAGAGCTGTTAGCTGGAGTCATATTTGTGATAGCCTTCATAGTGTCCCAAAGTTCCTTGGAGTTCATTGTAGAAAAGTTCTGTTCAATAATGTCCTTATGTCTCCTTCTAGCGTCTCTGAGCATGTGATGATTGATGCAGTCCTTTACCTCTTTAGTTATGTATGGTTTGTTGATGGGGTACAGAGGTATCACATTGTCAACACAGAATTGTATATAGTCAGTTACCGTCTCAGAAGCATTATCCACGTCCACTCAGTAGAGAGAAAACGTCCTTTAAGAGACTCTCTGCTGTCACTAGTCCAACCCTTTGCAGTCTTGGTCTGTGGCTTGCGCTTGAGAACCGTTTCGTAGGTAGGCATTAGATGAACAGTGTTATGGTCCGAGTGCGAAAGCGGGGGTTTGGCTCTACTCACATATGCGTTGTTCACATTTCCGTAACATTTGATAGTACTCCTATTGTGTTATTTTATATTAGTTCCCTGTACAGCACTTTGGTCAACTGAGGTTGTTTTAAATGTGCAATATAAATAAATAAAGACTGAGATTGAGATTCAGACTGATGATGTGTGTACAGTATATCTCCCTCAGTGTGTGTTTTATGACGGGGGGGGGGGATTTGAGGAGTCTTGAGTGTGTCAAGCCGAGGAAAAAAGTATAAAGACAGTACCCCGGTGCATTGTGCCGTCGTCGCGGCAACGAAACACCTTCCTGTAAACGGGATGGAATCTGTTGCCATGGTAACAGCTGGGGGAGTCGGACCGGGGGGAAAAATAAAACTTGAAGACGGGAGATATTCAGGTGTTTCTATTTAAGTAAAATAGGTATTATTCTTTTATTTTTATTATTGGAAGTAGATTAGGGGGGTTTGTTATTGTCATTGTGCAGAGTGCAGCTACGAGCCAATCAAATGCAGTTATCAATTAACCAGGAGTGTATTTAAGTGTGCAGAAAGTGAACATGCTATAAGTTCCAAAATACACATAAATTGACTTTTGAATTTTAAAAACGCGCACTCTTCTATAAAGCCTCCTATTTTTATATATGTTTTATTAGGGTTAGTTTGTTACTCATATTTTATTTTGTGTAATGTATTGATTCTTTACAAATAAATATCTTTCTACTATTGATACATACAGTGGGGCAAAAAAGTATTTAGTCAGCCACCAATTGTGCAAGTTCTCCCACTTCAAAGATGAGAGGCCTGTAATGTTCATCCTAGCTACACTTCATCTCTGAGAGACAGGACGGGGGAAAGAATCCAGGAAATCACATTGTAGGATTTTTAATGAATTTATTTGCAAATGATGGTGGAAAATAAGTATTTGGTCAATAACAAAAGTTCATCTCAATACTTTGTTAGATACCCTTTGTTGGCAATGACAGAGGTCAAACGTTTTCTGTAAGTCTTCACAAGGTTTTCACTGTTGCTGGTATTTTGGCCCATTCCTCCATGCAGATCTCCTCTAGAGCAGTGATGCTTTGGGGCTGTCGCTGGGCAACACGGACTTTCAACTCCCTCCAAAGATTTTCTATGGGGTTGAGATCTGGAGACTGGCTAGGCCACTCCAGGAGCTTGAAATGCTTCTTACGAAGCCACTCCTTCGTTGCCCGGGCGGTGTGTTTGGGATCATTGTCATGCTGAAAGACCCAGCCACGTTTCATCTTCAATGCCCTTGCTGATGGAAGGAGGTTGTCACTCAAAATCTCACGATACATGGCCCCATTCATTCTTTCCTTTCCACGGATCAGTGGTCCTGGTCCCTTTGCAGAACAGCCCCAAAGCATGATGTCTCCCCCCCCATGTTTCACAGTAGGTATGGTGTTCTTTGGACTCAGCATTCTTTCTCCTCCAAACACGTCTAGTTGAGTTTTACCAAAAAGTTCTATTTTGGTTTCATCTGACCATATGACATTCTCCCAATCCTCTTCTGGATCATCTAAATGCTCTCTAGCAAACTTCAGACGGGCCTGGACATGTACTGGCTTAAGCAGGGGGACACGTCTGGCACTGCAGGGTTTGAGTCCCTGGCGGCGTAGTGTGTTACTGATGGTAGCCTTTGTTACTTTGGTCCCAGCTCTCTGCAGGTCATGGACTCGGTCCCCCCGTGTGGTTCTGGGATTTTTGCTCACCGTTCTTGTGATCACTTTGACCCCACGGGGTGAGATCTTGCGTGGAGCCCCAGATCGAGGGAGATTATCAGTGGTCTTGTATGTCTTCCATTTTCTAATAATTGCTCCCACAGTTGATTTCTTCACACCAAGCTGCTTACCTATTGCAGATGCAGTCTTCCCAGCCTGGTGCAGGTCTACCATTTAGTTTCTAGTGTCCTTTGACAGCTCTTTGGTCTTGGCCATAGTGGAGTTTGGAGTGTGACTGTTTGAGGTTGTGGACAGGTGTCTTTTATACTGATAACGAGTTCAAACAGGTGCCATTAATACAGTTAACAAGTGGAGGACAGAGGAGGCTCTTAAAGAAGAAGTGACAGGTCTGTGAGAGCCAGACATCTTGTTTTGTTTGTAGGTGACCAAATACTTACCGAGGAATTTACCAATTCATTCATTAAAAATCCTACAATGTGATTTCCTGGATTCTTTCCCCCCATTCTGTCTCAGAGTTGAAGTGTACCTAGGATGAGAATTACAGGCCTCTCATCTGTTTAAGTGGGAGAACTTGCACAATTGGTGGCTGACTAAATACTTGTTTGCATGCTGCTGAAACAAAGCATTTCCCAGTACATCTCAAATCTAATATAAGACTTTAGCATTTCCTAAATATGTATACAGAGGATACGTGGAGTTACAGAAACAGTTACATCACATAATAGCCTGTGATGACAATAGGCGCATTCACACCGCAGTACTTTTCCCACAAAGGTTCATGCGAACTTAGTTCAGTGAACTCTTTTATCGCGTTCACACCAAAAAGAGCCGGTACTAAATATAGCTCTTTTCTCACAAAAGAGCCGCTCGAAGTCCCTGCTAGAGAGCAGGGACTTACGAGCGGCTCTTTTGTGAGAAAAGAGCTATATTTCTGATTGGCTGGGCGGATTGCAAACCACGCCCCGTAAAACTTCCAAAAAGTTTTGTGAAGCCGCCATTTTATTATCCTCGCATTAGCATTATTAGCATTAGCATTAGCCCAGCGCAGAAAACGCAGAGAGACTAACTTATGGCAACACAAAATAAAACATGGGAGCGGTGGAGATGAGGAGGTGTCGGCGTTTCTGGCGATTTTACTCGGAAGGCTTCAGTAGAAGCTGCTGGGAGTCCCAGCAGCTTCTACTGAAGCCTTCCCCAACTCCGGGGACTTCCGGCCGGGGACTCCGGGCGGCAGTATACGCCGTGAAGTTGTTTGTAGCCTGCCAGTAAACCCAAAGCAGAAGAAGAAGAAGTGAAGTCAGCGGCTTCATTTGCCTAATCCACCCCCAGAGACTTTTTCCGGTGTGAACGCGATCTGTACTTAGTTCATGCGAACTAAAGAGTTTGCATGAACTAAGTTCGCATGAACCTTTGTGGGAAAAGTACTGCGGTGTGAATGCGCCTAAAGTCCAAACTGCAGACTGTATACCTTAAAGCTTCTTTGCCTGCTCTCTGGCTCTAATGTGTGACCATGCTAGAATGTCCTGCTGTGTCTTTGTCTCTTTATGTAAAGTGCAGTGTGTTGCCTTGTTGCTCAATGTGCTCTCACTTCAACTCTCAATAAAGACATGTGATCCAGAGTCCGAGGAGCAGACACAGGAGGAAGTGGACAGATCATTTACCAAAATAAAAGCACTAACATAACAATGAAACAATACTTTTCTACAAAATAAAGTCCTTGCATTTGTAATCTGACTGAGGTAAAGTAAGCGGTAAAATGTACTCAATGTGTTCAAAGTGAAAGCACTCATTCTGTTTCTGGTGGAGTTTGTGTGTGTGTGTGTGTGTGTGTGTGTGTGTGTGTGTGTGTGTGTGTATATATTTGCGTTTGTGTGTGTGTGTATTTTTGTTTGTCTGTGTGTGTATAGGAAATAATGCAAAAGTACAGACTTACCTGGTTCTCACCTTGTGTGTGTCTGTGTGTGTGTGTGTGTGTGTTGTGTGTGTGTGTGTGTCTGTGTGTGTGTGTGTGTGTGTGTGTGTGTCTTACCTCTGCGAGGCGCTCTTGTATTTCTGCCTGCATGTAGACAAAGACAAAAGAACAACAGTCAGTGAAGTAAACAATCACATGTTGTGTCTTCGTGTTTAGCGGACATGTTGACTTTGCAGCGGATCGGGACAGAAGTCTCTCTCTCTCTCTCTCTCTCTCCTCTCCTCCTCGTCCTCATCTCTCCCGGTCTCTTACTCTACTGCTCTCCTCAGGTCGACTCCTATGCCAAAGGTCCTCTCTTCTCTCTCTTCATTCCTCCTTCTCTCTCTCTCTCTCTGTCTCCTGCTCTCTCTCTCTCTCTCTCTCTCTCTCGTTAGCAGATCAATGATAAAGTAACATCACAGGAGGTAAAACACCCATAATGCATCATGGCTCTCTGGTGTAAACATGTATTTTGCAGGAGTTATAATCGAGAGGCTCTAAACGCTCCATTTAATGTGAAACGAGCCAATCACAGCGCAGGATTCTGACCCTGAAGGATAATCACAGCTGTGGCATGTCTCCGCTGCAGGAAGCTGTTATTTTACACTCCATGGGTGATTTACTGGGGGGGGGGGGGGGGGGCGGGGGGGGGAGCTGCTTTGTGTTTCTGCTCACATACAGAGCATGCAGCAGAGAAAGCAGAGACAGGTGAGAGGGGCGAGTCACGGCTTTTCAGGAGGACTATTTTCTGTGTTTGTTTTTCTCTTGTTTTCCTACCAAATATAATTAAATACAAAAATGTAAGAAAGAAACAAATAAACAAATAAATAAATAAACAGATAATACTAATAAATAAATAATAAGAAAAAACAAACGAATAAATATGAAATAATAACATTGTAATTATTATAATACAAAAATATTGTATAATTACAAAATAATATTAATAAATACATTTATAATAATAAGGAATGTGTTCATATTTAAAATTGAATAAGGGGCTGTTGCTCACTGAGTTTGCCTCTGTAATATTTCCATATGTTCTGTCCTTTCACCTCCCTGAGCACCATCACTAGAGTTTCTCCAGATGCCATGCTTTGTGATGCATCACCTCAGGCTCAGTGGGTATGGTTAAATCTACAGCGCCTGCATGACGAGCCGAAGCTCTGGCCTGCAGGAAGGAAGAGCATCTATTGAAATACAGCTGGGTGATACTGGAGCGACTGCAACACCAACACACAGAAATACATACAAAGACATGGACTGCCCCCCCCCTCCCTTAGGGGAATTCATCCACAAAACACACGCTGGACGCTGCACTAGGTCAGAACCCAGAGGAGACTGAAGTCCCCCGCAGACGGACCACTTTTGGACAAAATGTCGTCTCCATTTCAAACCTGTTTTTCATATATTCTCTTGTTTTTTATAGCTGTAATGATCATATGAAGGTGTGCCTCCGAAATAATTGTTTACATTAATCGTGACCAAAACGTTTGAGACCCGGCCGCTTGCTCGCGAGCACCAGAAGCTAACAACAACGTCCTCCGGTACCGGTGCGCTCTCTCTCTCTCTCGTTCGCACACGCACACAAAATGGCTCGTTCCACACACGGAGCCGAGCTTGAATGAAACACAGAGACCCAGACGTACTTGTACTTATCATATTATTTTCAAAACAATAATTGTTTCTCCTGGTCTCTCGCCCCCCCCCCCCCCTGTCATACCTCTGCGCCCCCCCCCCCCCCCCTGTCATGCCTCCCCGCCCCCCACTTTGAGAAACTCTGCTCTAACGTAATTTGACTGTGTTTCTCTCCGCAGCCTCTGAACTGTTTCTCAGTGCGTTTCTGATGTATTTTACGCTTCACAAAACACTCTGATTGATCTCTATGCGTCCCACATTTTCTGGCTTTCACTTTCATTTCATCCTCCGTCTGTCTTCAACAAAGCCCCTCCGTCTATCTTCAACAAAGCCCCTCCGTCTATCTTCAACAAAGCCCCTCCGTCTATCTTCAACAAAGCATTTTATATTTATGAGGTTACTTTGGGAAAACAACACACACTTGAAAATATAAAATCTGAAATATCAGATCCACAAAGTGACAGATGGAGCTATATGTGAAAAATAAATAAAAATAGACCGATATCTGCGTCTGTGGTTCTGCAGACAGTTTGCTGCTGCATCGAAATGCTCTGCTGTTACCACGGCAACAAGAAGACGACACAAAAAGATAGAGAGTATTTCCCTCCAAACAGCAAAGACTGCATCGTTTGGTTCCTTTCCATCAGGAGGGAACTAATGCAATCAAACGGGAGGTAAATAAAGGTCACACACACACACACACACACACAGACCCACACACACATACAGACCCACACACAGACCCACACACACACACAGACCCACACACACACACAGACCCACACACACACACAGACCCACACAGACCCACACACAGACCCACACA
>CADEHL010000302.1:0-46735 GCA_902827135.1 Harpagifer antarcticus | reverse complement strand
GTTACCTGCAGTCTCGTCTGACGATCACATGTTACCTGCAGTCTCGTCTGACGATCACATGTTACCTGCAGTCTCGTCTGACGATCACATGTTACCTGTAGTCTCATCTGACGATCACATGTTACCTTCAGTCTCCTCTGACGATCACATGTTACCTGCAGTCTCCTCTGACGATCACATGTTACCTGTAGTCTCGTATGACAATCACATGTTACCTGCAGTCTCGTATGACGATCACATGTTTACCCTGCAGTCCTCCTCTGACGATACAATGTTACCTGCAGTCTCCTCTGACGATCACATGTTACCTGCAGTCTCCTCTGACGATCACATGTTACCCTGCAGTCATCCTCTCTGACGATCACATGTTACCTGTAGGCCTCGTATGACGATCACATGTTACCTGCATTCTCGTATGACGATCACATGTTACCTGCAGTCTCCTCTGACGATCACATGTTACCTCTGCAGTCTCCTTCTGACGATCACTGTTACCTGTAGTCTCGTATAGACATCACATGTTACCTGCAGTCTCGTATGACGATCACATGTTACCACCATGCAGTCTCGCTGACGATCACATGTTACCTGTAAGTCTCGTATGAGTGATCACATGTTACCTGCAGTCTCCTCTGACGATCACATTTACCTGCAGTCTCCTCTGACGATCACATGTTACCTGCAGTCCTCGTATGACGATCACATGTTACCTGTAGTCTCGTCTGACGATCACATGTACCTGCAGTCTCCTCTGACGATCACATGTTACCTGTAGTCTCGTATGACGATCACATGTTACTGCAGTCTGTCTGACGATCACATGTTACCTGCAGTCTCGTATGAAGATCACATGTTACCTGCAGTCTCGTATGACGATCACATGTTACCTGCAGCTCTCCTCTGACGATCACATGTTACTTGTAGTCTCGTATGACGATCACATGTTACCTGCAGGTCTCGTCTGACGATCACATTGCTTTACCTGCAGTCTCGTATGACGATCACATGTTACCTGCAGTCTCGTATGACGATCACATGTTACCTGCAGTCTCGTATGACGATCACATGTTACCTGTAGTCTCCTATGACGATCACATGTTACCTGCAGTCTCCTCTGACGATCACATGTTAACCTGCAGTCTCGTATGACGATCACATGTTACCTGCAGTCTCGTATGCCGATCACATGTTAACCTGCAGTCTCCTCTGACGATCAACATGTTACCTGTAGTCTCGGTATGAGATCACATGTTACCTGTAGTTCTCGTATGACGATCACATGTTACCCTGCAGTCTCGTATGACGATCACAGTTACCTTCAGTCTCCTCTGGACGATCACATGTTACCTGCAGTCTCATCTGACGATCACATGTTACTTCAGTCTCCTCTGACGATCACATGTTACCTGCAGTCTCCTCTGACGATCACATGTTGATCACATGTTTCCTGTAATTCCTGTCTTGAAGCGGCTGATTCAGATTTAATTAATGGACGGAGAAATGTCTGAAGGAGGAGAGGCTGGAGGGGGGGGGGCTAGTTCCAGAGAGAGAGAGAGAGAGGCTTTTATGTGTGTCGTCTTTAACAGAAATATTAACTATGTCTTTTTCAACTTATTCAGGAAATAAAGGTTCCATTAATTATGATTTAAACACATTAACTCTGTGTCTGCTGTTAATGTCATTAAACCATGCAGTTTTTAAACACATATATATATGAATGTGGTTTTATAAAGCCTTAATCTGCATCTCAACTCTACACTCCATCCAGCAGCCCTGATTCTGTCCTCTGGAGGACCAAACCACAGAAGAAGACGAGGCGGAGGAGAAGAAGCAGGAAAACCGCAGAAGAAGAACGAGGAGGAGAAGGACAAAAAGGAAGGAGCTTCAATACTTGCTTCATCACCTCCTTTAGGAAACACTGGACCTTCCTTTAGGAAAGGAAAAGCAGAGATGCTGTCCCACAATGTCTTGCGGCAACATTCGGCCGTTCACGGACACGAGCGATCGACACGAGAACTGATATCACGTTATGGAGCTTATTCAGCGTTTAGCAAAGAGCTTTGTTTGAGCATCAGAACCAACAGAAGACATATGAACTGTCGCTGTGGGTTCAACGGGTTTAGAAGAACTTTCATTAGGAACTGAGGCGTGTGGCGCAGTGGATAGAGCGTGGTGTTGGATCAGGGGGGCACAGGTTCAAGCCCCACTGCAGTCAGCATGTCGTCATGTCCCTGAGACGCTTCATCCCCCAAAGTGCTCCTGTGGGGAGTGTCCTCAGTGCTGAGTGTCCTCAGTGCTGAGTGTGTGAGTCTCTTTGGATAAAAGCGTCTAACGAGTGATTTAATTAATACGTTTCACTTTACTCTTTTATTTCAGCTCCTGATGACGACCGTCTGACAGGAAGTTATTAAACTCTGATGATGAAGTATGAAGACGAGTATCATCTTCAAGTGTGTGTGTGTGTGTGTGTGTGTGTGTGTGTGGTAAACCCTCCTCATCTTTATTGTATGTGAAATGTTTCCTTGTGTGTGTGAGACGGAGCTCTGCCCACACGCGCACACATATTTGCATTTAAATAGCGACATCACCAGCGTTCACGGCGGAACACCGGCGGGTTTCCCAGATGTCACGGCAAAGTCAGATGGGCCAGCTGTCACACACACACACACACACACACCACACACACACACACACACACACACACACACACACACACACACACACACACACACACAACCCACACACAGTTTAAACGCTGCTGTAGTTTAAAACTGAGTGAATTCATGTTTTTAAGGCAAGCTGTGTGTGTGTGTTGTGTGTGTGTGTGTGGTGTGTGTGTCTCACCTGATCATAATCTCAGTATTTAAACAGGACCCCCCCCCCCCCCCCCCCCCCAACCCCCCATCGTTACCCTGCGGGCTGTCAGCCAATAGGAAACCCTGACAGGTTAAAGACAAAGCACTGTAACAGAAACTGACGTCTCTTGAAGCTGCAATAATAATAATAATAATTAAAGTCGTCTGATTTAAAAACTCATTATTAATTATTATCTGAGTTTTTATTTAAAAATGTTTTAAATGTATTTATTCTACTAAAATCAAACATAAACGTATAATTCATCCACACAAATGAACACAATGAGGCAGTAGCCCTCCAGCGCGTCATCATTAGAGATTAAGGAGGAGACAAAGAAATAAAGAAAATAATGAAAACTGGGGGAAAATAAAAGTTAGGGCAAGAAAAAAGTAAATGCAGATATAAGTATATATAAGTAATTACTGGGAATATCCAATACTTGTTAGCTGGAGTAATCTGAGTAATAGAATTGTTTGTACTTTAGTTTTGAATGGTTGATGACGAGTGACGCTTGGAAGGTCCGGGTTAGTCCATCCCCGCTCTAACTGCGCTTATGGATCAGCTGTGTGATCTGATGGTGGTTCTGCAGGGCTTGGGTTAGGGTTAGGGTTACAGAACAGAAACCAGTTGGGACGCCTGGTTGGGTTTCTCCTGACCGTAGGGTTGGAACTGCTTTGGATGTTAGGAGGGGCATTTTGTGATGGGTGCATAATTAGTACTGTTTTAAGCTTTACTCTCTCAACACATTTGATAGATGCTTCCTCTGAGATCTATATGGGCTGGGGCACAGTGCGTTAACGGTGCCGAGGAAGGACTCCAGGACTTTGATAACAGAAATGAGTCTATAATTATTAAAACTAGATTTATCACCAAATTTGAAAACCGTTTATAAATGGTTAAATAATGTTTAATAAAGTGTTTGAATCCCAAATCAGACGTATTTAAACAATGTATTAAATTGTTCTGCCTCTAAAGTTGATAGTTTTTAGTTTATAGATCTTGATATCTTCTAATTACACCCAACCCGTTATCGACTTGTTTACATGTTATTATTTACTCTCCGTTTCATTTCATTTTACTTTTGTCTTTATTATTTTCTTCATCATTTTGTTTTAAATCTAATGAACTCTATCATTTTATAACTCCTTAAATATATTTAATTTTACACGTTGTATTCTGAAGTCCTTTGAGTTTAATGTTTTATTCATTCTGCGTCTCCCCGCTGCAGGTTCTAAGAAAAAACAGAACGTCGACCTTCAGAGTGTGTGTGTTGTGTGTGTGTGTGTGAGTGTGAGAGTGTTCGGGGGACTCCTCTGGTCCCAGCAGTGTGTGTGTGTGTGTGAGGGCAGAGCGCCCTCCAGAGGACAGAGTGTGTGGTGATCATGTTCCTCTTGTGCAGGACACAGACTCTCCAGAGACGCTGTGAGGAACCAATGAGAGTTAGGAACGTTGAACAATGTGAATCCATTCTAGTCGACCTCAACAATGGAATTATGATCAGTAGAAATGGGACCTTTAGAATATTTATTATATTTCAAATCAAATAGGTTTTATTTATATAGCACATTTATAATATTATTATTATATTTAGATAGATATGTTTATTATCTCTTTCTTACTCTGAAATGTTTTAGAGCTAAACTCTATAAAGTGAACTCATGAAGGTTACAGGAGGCTGGGTGAAAGTTAGGGTTTCATTGAGTATTAACTGAGTGTATTAAAGAGTACTCAGGTGAGTTACCCCAGATCAGAGCTGTGTTCCCTCAGTGTGGTCTGTCAGGCTGTGGCTCCCTCAGTGTTGTCTTTCAGGCTATGGTCCCTCAGTCAGAGTCCTGCATCGGGTCGGGTACCCAACGGGTGACCCGCAAAAAAGGTGATTCGTGGGTGGTATTTTTTCAAACGCTTTTTTCCGGGTTCGGTTCTGGGTAAAACAAAGATGATGCGGGTCGGGTCGCGGGGGTTGCATCATAAATATATTAAAATAATAATAATTTAGTTTAATGTTAAAATCCTCAGACCTCTCCCCCGCGGGACCGCGCATAATCATAACCTCTGCAGCGCGTCTGCTGCTGAGCTGAAGCTCTACGGAGGATACAGCCTTTTCAATAAAACTTCCTCGAGAGTGAAATCCACCGTCTGGAGGCTTCTGGTTCCTAGATGAGACAAGAACCAACAGCCCACGCTTTCTGAGACAAATATGCAACTGCGTGTGCTAATAAACGTTTTCACTGCTCATATATAGGCTATGCGGGTTCGGGTCGGGTTCGGGTCGGGTTGCGGATCTTGTGCCAACGGGTCGGGTTGCGGAACTAATTGGCAATATGTGCGGGTAGCGGGGCGGGAGCGGGGCGGGTGCGGGTCTTGAAAATCAGACCCGTGCAGGGCTCTGCCCTCAGTATGGTCTGTCAGGGCTGTGGTCCCTCAGTACGGTCTGTCAGGCTGTGGTCCCTCAGTACGGTCTGTCAGGCTGTGGTCCCTCAGTACGGTCTGTCAGGCTGTGGTTCTCTGCAGACGCTCGTTAGAGTCGTTGAAGTTGCTAATTGAAGCTGACGCATCCGTAATTAATTAGCGAGGAGGTTAACGAGGCTCTTTGAGTCGCGGCCCTCTTCCTCAGGGCTTTTATTGTGAAGGAACTAATATATAGCTTTTTATACTAAGGTGATTTAATGAACCTGTTAAGCCCCAAAGACCCCGTCATGCTCGGGGCTTAACAGGTTCACGAGAAACGATTGATAATAAGCATCCTTTAAAGTCAGAGGAGTCTCCCCCTGCTGGACAAACTGCGCCAACACACATTAAACATTTACTGGAGGATTAAACAACTTTAATTAATATTAAATAACCAGAATCCACTTTTGGATTAATAAGAAATAGTAGAAACCAATATCAGCTGATCAGCAGCGACACGATGTCATCTGAACCCCCTTTAATCTGTGTATGTGTGTGTCTGTGTTTCAGTGTGTGTTTGTGTGTGTCTGTGTTTCAGTGTGTGTGTGTGTGTGTCTGTGTTTCAGTGTGTGTGTGTGTGTGTGTATGTCTGTGTTTCAGTGTGTGTGTGTGTGTGTGTGTGTGTCAGTGTGTGTGTGTGTGTCTGTGTTTCAGTGTGTGTGTGTCTGTGTTTCAGTGTGTGTGTCTGTGTTTCAGTGTGTCTGTTTTAGTATGTGTGTGTGTCATTGTGTGTCAGTGTGTGTGTCTGTGTTTCAGTGTGTCTGTTTGTGTCGGTGTGTGCGTGTGTCTGTATTTCAGTGTGTGTGTCTGTGTTTCAGTATGTGTGTGTGTTAGTCTGTGTGTGTGTCTGTGTTTCAGTGTGTGTTTCTGTTTGTGTTGGTGTGTCTGTGTTTCAGTGTGTGTGTGTGTGACTGTGTTTCAGTGTGTGTGTCTGTGTGTGTGTGTGTGTGTCAGTCTGTTTGTGTCTGTGTTTCAGTGTGTGTGTCTGTGTGTGTGTGTTTCAGTGTGTGTGTGTGTGTGTGTGTCTGTGTTTCAGTGTGTGTGTGTGTCAGTGTGTGTGTCAGTGTGTGTGTCTGTGTTTCATGTGTGTGTGTGTCAGTGTGTGTGTGTGTGTGTCTGTGTTTCAGTGTGTGTGTGTGTCAGTCTGTGTCTGTGTTTCTGTGTGTGTCTGTGTTTCAGTGTGTGTGTGTGTGTCAGTCTATTTGTGTCTGTGTTTCAGTGTGTGTTTCAGTGTGTGTGTGTGTGTGGTCAGTGTGTGTGTGTCTGTGTTTCAGTGTGTGTGTGTCAGTGTGTGTGTGTGTGTCTGTGTTTCAGTTGTTGTGTTAGGGAGGTTTTTAGAACCCACCTTGCCTCTGCATGTCGTTTGGCGAGCTGGATACAATCATAACAGGAGGGAAAACTCAAAACAGCCAGGATGGGGGTTAAACAATAATCTGTTTTAATGATAAACGGTAAGAATACATTACACTTTCAAAGGAGTGGACTCGGAGCCCCACTCCCTGCTCTGGTTCTAATGCCGGGAGAACCTTCATCTTGGCGGCAGGAGTAAAAGAGAAATAACTAAAAAATAGAATAGGCTTACATGCAGAAAAATAAACCAGGAGGAGCTGTGGTCAGTTTCTCATTGGGAGATGCAAAAAAGATGGCTTCTCTTAGCGAATCAGCGCGAGCCAGGCAGATAACAGCTTTCATCCACACACCCCCTTTCTGCACATTCCAGAGACTTGTTCACAAAGATACACTTATTAATACTCTCATATTTCCAGCTTTTGTTTACACACTGCTATTACTAATACAAAGTAATTAAACACATATATATAAAGTAATTAAACACACATATACCATTCAAGATATGTAGACTTCCCTGAAACATGACATACTGGAGATCTTAAGCAGAAGGTACTCTTATCCACCTAGCCTGCTTAACCACCCCTCCCCCACAGAGCAATAAAACCTGTTTACTCCAAGCACCCTAGAATGTTCATGCAGTTTCAGTCCTCACATTTATGAAAGGATAAAACAGAGAAATCAATACAAAACACAAACACAGGTATTGTTTGAACAGTATTCACTTAACTGCTACTATTGATAATTACCAGAGAAACTCCAGGGGCCTCTTTCAATATCTGGAAATTGCAACAAGACTTTCTGCTATTTCTAATGTAACACACTTCCCAAATATCAGATGATAATAATCTTCATTCCCCCTTTTTATCTCTCAAGAGATAAACTTACACAAGGCATTTTGAAACATATCCTACTATCATTCTTTTCTACTGTGTCTGTCCCCGAATATTGTATACATCTATCAGAAACTGAGACCCAAAGTACTTGAAAGTTTGGGAACAGAACACCACCTTCCATGGCAGTGAAGGAACCATTACAGGGCAATCTGAGTACGAGAAAGCAGTCTCCTTGTGTGGTGAATCATCAGCCCCCCCCCCCCCCCTCAGAGGAATACGCCAACAAGGGGCAGCTGATAGGGAGGGGGAGATGCGGCTTTCCCTTCACTGGTGGAACTGATCAGAGAGAAGTAGACTCCTCTGCTGCCTCGACAAGTCCCCCCAGCCCGCTGACAGCCGCTTCCGAGTAGTCCTGCTGTAGGGATGTCTTCAGGGTCGTTCTCGTCCAGTCCACTGATGACAGCTTCCGAGTCATCTGCTGTAGGGATGTCCTCAGGATCCTGCTCCTCCCGTCCACTGATGGCTGCTTCCGAGTCGACCTCCTCTGCGAGGGTCACGTCCATCCTGATGTCATCCCCGGTCCTAGCAGGTGGTTTCCCCCCCGCCGCACACTGGCTCCCGTGGTACAAGCTGTCCCCCTTTCCTCCCATGCGGACGGCATGAGAGATCCGCTGGGTCACTCGGTCGGGGCCGGAGAGCCTGGGGTTGAAGCCACTTTGTCCTGATGATCTTCAGCCAGACGAACTCCGCTGTGTCCGCCTCCTGCGTCTCGAGTCCCCCTTTTTGCATCACCAACCTGTGTGAGAAATCTGATACAAATCCCTCAAGCCTACGCTCAGGGGCTCCGGGGCCCTCCGCTGTTTGACCCACCACTGCGTAAGGCAGCTGGGAGCCTGTTGGTGGGGTCTCTTAAAAATAACAGACGTCTGGGAACAGGTTTTCTAAATTAATGGTAGACCTCCTATCTGCCAGTGCAGCTTCAGAATCTTAATACTTGGCCTGTGGCAACAAAACAAAAACTCCAACATCTCTAGGTGAACCAAATACATATTTCAATAGCTCTGAATTTCTGACAAGCGTCTGTGTTATTCTTAATGAATTTCTGAGATCCCATTTAAAATCTAAATATAATATGAACTGCTAATGTTTCTGGTAAAGAAACACACTAATGTTATGGATTCAAAAAACAACCAAAATCATGATACTGACAAAGTGAATGATTTCCTGGTGATACTGCTTCTAACCGGTCAGTGCTTAGATATTATCAAGCTGAAAAAAATGAATACAGAATTCCAACAAACTGTCATCAAATGTCTTTCCATTATGAATTTAGATGAAATGTATATCCCCATAATGACCTAAAACAATAAAGTCTATGGCTTTTACTTCTTACCAGGCTAGTTACATGATGTTGTTTAAATTACATTCTGTCTCATTACATTACTATGTTTTAGCTTTAACTGTAATATGTTCTTTGTACATTTCAAACCTCAGTTACTTTAATACCTGTTGAAACATTACTCACCGGTCAACTTCCTCAGGATTCCATTCTGGAATTACATCTCTCACAGTAGCCCCTTGGACACTGATTCTGCATCTGTGTTACCTGTTATAACTCAATCAATATTAGAAACATGTCAACATTCATCAAACAGTATCTTATCCCCAGATATGGAGCAGGTCAATTCTAAAACTGTCAATCAATGGTCAGATTGAACAATCGAGTTGGGGCAGCAGGTTCCCTTCAGTCCCTAAATGAAAAATGTACATTGTAAAGTTTACACTCCCCCTTTTTACGCATAACTCATGTGTAACCAAAATCCTGTATGGGAAGAAAACCTTCAGGTAATAAGGGATCATAAGAAAATACCCAACATTTTTCCCAAATGTACATCCATAATTTCCACAGTAAACACTTCAGTGAAATTAAGTGTTTCTCTCCATCCTTCAGTCCTAAAAGAAACAGAATCTTCATGTTTTAGTTTGAGTTTCACATTCTGCAAACTGCCACCTCCTGTGGGAGTGAAATATCAAGTAGATTAGAAACGGGTCACCTGTACGGTTTTCCAATTTTTGTGGAATTGTAGGAAACCTCTCATTTCCACGGAGCCCCAGAATAATGTGTTAGTCCAAAAGCATGCTTGATTAGTCATTGTTTTAAATCATGCAGTTGCAACTGATCACATGCAGACATACACTCACACTCACACTCACACTGTCAGGTTGTAAAGTCAAGTTTGGTCAGAGTCACCCCAGAGTCAGTCATTGACAGTGTCTTCTCAAGTTACACTGTCGGTCAGGGTCAAAGGTCAGTTGGTCTCAGTCTTTTTGGCCACGTGTCGTGCTCTTCAGAGACTTTGATATTTCAGCATAGGCCAGTATCCTTTGTCTACAAAAATCTGTCATATATGGAGCGCTATCATTAATTAATTCACGATTACAACTATAATGTTCAAGATATCTCTAACTTTTCATCGGAACAGCTGTTCCCCACATTCCCTGAAAAGTGTTAGCCTAAAAATGTCACTTCCTTAGAGTACTACTACTGCAGTTCATTTACACCTAATCTATATTAAAATGTCTAATAGATCTATTTCAGAAACTTCTGTACTTAACTATTATCTTGTGTCAAAACATTACTAGGATCTGTGTAGCTCTGCATTTCATAGCTCATTAAACCCATTTATCTTCAATTCTGGTCTACTTAAAAACAATGTTAAATTCTTTAGCAGTGTGTGGAACCCAGGGTGTCCGAACACGCAACAATTACTCCCTACTTTATCAAGGATCCAAAAACAGAAGTCATTTCATATTTCCATCCTAAAGCCCTCCTATGGTAATAACCATGCCACAATGGTGAAATCAATACTCTATAGATTGGAATTATATTTGGCTTGGCACTAGCTCTCCCTCTAACATTATCCATTCGAATAAAGGTTTGTCTTATAGCGCGGTTCCTAAACTATCCCTTTAATGGTGTTAATAGAATAATTTGTTAACATGATGAAAAGATTGAAGAATATGGTTCTATTCTGTCATATACCCCCTTTATTCCCTCAGTGTGTTTTAGGATGATTCTCATTTTACTTAATAGTTTCCTCTTTACTGCTATTTTTAATTTACCAATTGGATTAATTCATGGTTATACAACTTTTTACCTTCACTTATTTATCAAGTCAATTCAAGTTCTTTAAATGTGCGCTTATAATAAGTGTGGTTATGTGTAAACTCACTCATTCCCGTTGATTCCCTTCTCCTCTCCTCTGGTTTATCTCAAGCCGTGACCCTGGCCTCCTCACATTCTCGACCAACTCCTCTGATTCTGATTCCTCCCCCTTTGTCCATCAGCTGTAACTCTTTGAGGCAGCCATCCGCCCAGCTACATCTGCAGCCCCCATCAGGCCACTGTTCTTGCACTGCTTTGCATTTCATCTCCTCCTTCACAGTCTCTCTGCTGCTTTATGGAGGGCAGATTCTGCTCTCGTGTCCCATACTTTGCTCTTGTGCCAAATCTCGTGGCTCAGCTTGGAACTTCATGCCCTGTCTGAGGGACTGATGAGAGTAGATCTCTGCCTGTCAGCAAGCTGTTTGGTTCTGGATGCCACAGGTGGAGATAGTTCTGGATGCAGTTCTTATTGTTGTTGTTGGTTGAGCTCTGGTTCTCTGTCCGTTCGATGGAGAAGGAGGAGTCTCCTGGTTGGGATAGGTCCTCTGTCTGCTTGGAGGGTCGGGGTCTTAGCCGTATGACAGACAGAGAGAGAGAGTCCAGGTCTCGGGACGCATTACCTATAGAAATTCTAGCATACTGAGGTTAAATAACTCCAACCCTTTCCACTCTGTCTCTTTCTAATCTTACTGTTGGTCTTAGTAGTTAACTGCCATCTAAACAACACAATTAATGTCTACTAATGATATGACAAAAACTCCCTCTAATAATCGTTTCATCCATTGTGACATATTTACCCAAACTAAGTTTTTCAACACCCACATGTTTCCAGCATCGCATATTCCACACACTACGAAAGAACCCCTCCGCATTCAAAAATCCTACTGCTATGTAGCAACAATTGTAAAGTTGCAGAGCACACTAATCAGATCACAGTAATGTAATTTGACCCAAGTGTAGGCCTATGTCGTTCCTAAAAATGTTAGCAAACACCAAACACCAACTACAAATTAAAGATAAATTGATTTAGCAAAATGAACTCTTATGTAATTCAAAATGTGACAAAAGAACAATGATTTGTCTTACACAAGATTGTGGTCTAACAGAATGACTCTTGACCTCATGGGGTCAAATAACTTGGATGACCGGGGGAAGGGGAGGGGAAGACTCAACCATGTGCAGATAGAAACCACACTGCTTGGAGACTGAGTTCAATAAAAATTAAACCATACGACTTGTAGTCTGGCTTCAATAAACATTTAACCAGACAAGGCCAGTTCATAACACACAATAACAGAGGTGAGCCTAAATTTCCCAACATCTCTTGTCCTATCATTTGATCATAGTTCCTAGTCTCTCTCTCTGGGCTGCCTGCTCCTGTCCACAAGCTTCTCTCATCAATCACCTCTGTGTTTATCCAACCGTGTGAGATGGCTTTTAGCCTCGTGCAGCACCTCTGTAATGTTTACACTTTTAACAGCTTCTCTCTGACTGACAAACTTACAAAAACCTTCTGTTTACTTTCTACTCTTTCTTCACAAACTTAAAAACACATTTGTGGTGAATTGTTTGCGTTTTCAGTTTCCTATCTACATTAAACAACCACCAACTCAGAGTCACTGTGGCATGATCAATACAACTCCTAAATAACATTACAATGTATATTTCGTACAGTGAGTTTGTTATTTAATGTTTAACAAATTGTCCTCTTTGTATGTCTAATCTAGGTAGAATAATCCACTATTATATTTAATTTGAATGTACTTCATATACTCAGTAAACCTCTTTTTACTTTCCCTCAACATTACTGTATGCAATTAAGTTCCTCTGAAATCTAATTAAGTACAATTCTCAGTTAATGACAAATACCACGAAATTCACAATGCAATGCAATAGTAACAATCAGTTCTCAAAACTTCTCATAAAAACCACAATGTGACGTAACTGTATCCCTCAAAAACGCTATGCTAAAAACAACAAATTATAGTTTCTTATTTATTTCAATATCTATCACCTCAAATCACACATTGATGTATTAATTTGCAATGTTATTCACTCCAACTTCAGATCAGTCGTTGATCTTTCACTCCTTGCTAATAGATCTTCAACGCTCAGCAGCCATTTTCCAGGCATGCTGCTTCAGCAATTAGAGGAACAATGGGGAGAAAGGGGGCTTTCTTGAAACCAGGTGCTTCCATTATGACTTCGCATTTCTTTATCTGACTAAGGCTTTCCTGTGTTCAATAATATATATATATATATGCACATAAATATATCCTCCACGCTGTCTGTTCAGCTTTTAAGATGCAATATTTCTTTCAACAGAATGGGCGTTAAACCCAACAGAACAAGAGAAATCCGTTACTTTCAATGGCTTTTGAAGTTCGCGTTTCTACTCTTGGATTCTTACATATAATGCAACTGCAGGCTCCTAAGAAAACTGGAAAGCATTATTCTATTTTGTTCTGGATGGAGTCTTTAGAAAACCACTGAACATCCCCGATGAGTTAGCCGTCTCGATTTCTGAAAAAACCCACGGGGCCTTTCACCTTCGTCTTACACTCCTCATCGCTTCACGTGTAGCTAACGAGTTTAGCCGTATGATTCTGAAAAATCTACGGGGCTTTTCACCGTACTCTTAACACCTCGTTGCTTTATTTATTTATAACTTACCTATCTATGCTAAAATATGTATTGCATCCTACCATCAAGACTATGACACTGGGAAATATTCCTGACAACTCTAAAAATTTGAATATAGCCAAATCACAGATTTTGAGTGTAACGGGTATCCGTGCTTACCTGGTATTTTGTATAGAGCTCTGTATTTAGTTGTCAGAAAGTATTTCGAGGTGTCTTCCCTGGACAACTTCGTCCGCTGGCTGCTGTTGTGACCTCCTCTGTACTCCAACTCGCCTCACATCGGGGTCACCACTTGTTGTGTTAGGGAGGTTTTTAGAACCCACCTTGCCTCTGCATGTCGTTTGGCGAGCTGGATACAATCATAACAGGAGGGAAAACTCAAAACAGCCAGGATGGGGGTTAAACAATAATCTGTTTTAATGATAAACGGTAAGAATACATTACACTTTCAAAGGAGTGGACTCGGGCCCCACTCCCTGCTCTGGTTCTAATGCCGGGAGAACCTTTCATCTTGGCGGCAGTAAAAGAGAAAATAACTAAAAAATAGAATAGGCTTACATGCAGAAAATAAACCAGGAGGAGCTGTGGTCAGTTTCTCATTGGGAGATCTGAAAAAGATGGCTTCTCTTAGCGAATCAGCACGAGCCAGGCAGATAACAGCTTTCATCCACACACCCCCTTTCTGCACATTCCAGAGACTTGTTCACAAAGATACACTTATTAATACTCTCATATTTCCAGCTTTTGTTTACACACTGCTATTACTAATACAAAGTAATTAAACACACATATATAAAGTAATTAAACACACATATACCATTCAAGATATGTAGACTTCCCTGAAACATTACATACTGGAGATCTTAAGCAGAAGGTACTCTTATCCACCTAGCCTGCTTAACTACCCCTCCCCCACAGAGCAATAAAACCTGTTTACTCCAAGCACCCTAGAATGTTCATGCAGTTTCAGTCCTCACATTTATGAAAGGATAAAACAGAGAAATCAATACAATACACAAACATAGGTATTGTTTGAACAGTATTCACTTAACTGCTACTATTGATAATTACCAGAGAAACTCCAGGGGCCTCTTTCAATATCTGGAAATTGCAACAAGACTTTCTGCCATTTCTAATGTAACACACTTCCCAAATATCAGATGATAATAATCTTCACAGTGTGTCTGTGTTTCAGTGTGTGTGTGTGTCTGGGTTTCAGTGTGTGTGTGTGTCTGGGTTTCAGTGTGTGTGTGTGTCAGTGTGTGTGTGTGTGTGTCTGTGTTTCAGTGTGTGTGTGTCAGTGTGTGTGTCTGTGTTTCAGTGTGTGTGTGTGTCAGTGTGTGTCAGTCTGTTTGTGTCGGTGTGTCAGTGTGTGTGTCTGTGTTTCAGTGTGTGTGTGTCTGTGTTTCAGTGTGTGTGTGTCAGTCTGTTTGTGTCGGTGTGTCAGTGTGTGTGTGTGTGTCTGTGTTTCAGTGTGTGTGTGTGTGTCTGTGTTTCAGTGTGTGTGTGTGTGTTGGTGTGTCAGTGTGTAATCTGGGACAGTCCTCAGCAGCAGCTGATTTGGGGAACGAGGCTCCAATAAAGTGTTACATAAACATCAATACGAGTGAATAACTAACAAACATTAAAAAGTATAAATATTAGACTTTTATTTTGAAAGGACACACAAAAAGGAACAGTCATTCACTTCCTGTTTACAGCTGGTGATGCTAGCAGCCGGCTAGCAAGTTCAATGGCATTTATCATGTGTGTTAGCAACAAGCTAACTGCTGAAATGATGCGTTCAGGGCACGTCGGATAATCTAATGATTTAAAGTCAGCATCAAATATTTACTTCTCGGTGCAAAGGTACAAGTTAGTTATAAAAAGTTTGACGTGACCTGAAGGCATCGTCTCTCCCTGTCACACGCCAGAGGCCTGTCCTACGAAGCCGGATGTTCTCTTAGCGGCTAACTTCAGGGTAACTCTGGGTTTCCGGTCCTACGGAGCTGGTTCTCTTTTTAGCGGGCTAGATCTCCATGGTAACTGATGCTGAGCGGCTAACCTGCCCCGGAGCAGGTTAGGTTCCAGGATAAGAGATCAACTCAGTGAAAGGACCGCCTGCTGACCAATCAGAGCTCAGTGTGCGGAGCTTAAAGCGATCAAGTCATATCACAGGAGAAAGGAAATGGAAAAGCTGCGGTTGCAGGAAAGACGGCAACAATCAGCGACTGTGTGAACGTGAACATGAATAGAATATCACCTCCATCTTCAGAGCAATCTATTAGAACAATAGCGTTAAGAAAGCTTCCTGAAACATCTGCCACAACATCAGGAACCGGATCAGAGTCACATTAAGTCCAGTCCATATCACTTCAGAACGTCTCCTGATCTGAGGCAGCTGAGCCGGATCTGTGCAACACTCACAGCGTCACAGACTGGATGCAGAAGCATTCTTTGAAGCAACACTCACAGCGTCACAGACTGGATGCAGAAGCATTCTTTGAAGCAACACATTAAGTTGAGGAAACACTGGAGTCAAATGTAAGGAAAGTCAGATGGTGTCTTAGACGGGCAGTGACATCATGAACCTGTTAATGTACGCATTCAAACACTTGTTCTGGTACCAGCTGTGTTCACCTTGCAGCTGCAGCTCTGTGGCTTTGATCCTGGATCAAGTGTTTGAGTCATGGATGTTTAAAGTTTAACTTCTTCATGTCTAATATTATAGTTCACTTTTCATTCAGGAAGTATGACGCTGCGCTGTCAGTAGCTTCTCCATGTCTGTGATTGGTCGAATGCTCCAGATACCACCCCTCTCATGTGAACGCCTAACTAGATAGGACACGGCTGGCTTGAGGATCCACTTGATAACCCGCGTCGTAGGACCGCTTAGCGAGAGCGCGTGTTTTGGATTAGGCCAACCGGCTAACTCACACATATCCAGGTTGAACCGGCTTCGTAGGACAGGCCTTAGGTACACTTACAACAACAACAACAACAACAGTTTTATTGTTGTTAATATCAACACTCTGGGTAATACAGGCTTTTATTTTGGTGGGTTTAAAAAGGAACTAACAGGAAGTGCAAGCAGCAGTTACCACGACAACCTGAAGCTAATTAAAGTTGGCAGTTAGTTGAGGAGCTAATGCTAATGGCTTCATTCAAAAAGTTTCACTGAGGCATTGTGGGAGATGTGGGCGGGGACAGCAGGAGGTGTGCTGGTTAATGATTGGCTGGTTTAACGCTAACTTCATAAAGTGCAGACAGGTAACACATAGGTAACACACAGGTAACACACAGGTAACACACAGTAACACACAGGTAACACAAACACACACAGGTCTGTAAGATGGTCTGTATGATGGTCTAAAGTGCAGTTTCCTGGTTTCCCTGAACCAATCAGTGAGGAGCTCCTGCAGGTATGGGCGGGGCTAAGCTGTGATCGGATTGGTTGATTTGTCCTGTGATGGTGATGACAGACAGTTCTTATGTTTTGATCATTTACTCGTCAGGCCTTGAACGCCTCGCGGGTCTTTGGGGTCAAATAAAGCCCTGATTGAGGACTCTGGACCCCATTCTGGTCCCTGGTGAAGGTCTGGAGGTCTCTGGACCCCCTGCTGGTCCCTGGTGAAGTTATGGAGGACTCTGGACCCCCTGCTCGTCCCTAGTGAAGGTCTGGAGGACTCTGGACCCCCTGCTGGTCCTTGGTGAAGGTCTGGAGGTCTCTGGAGGACTCTGGACCCCCTGCTCGTCCCTGGTGAAGGTCTGGAGGACTCTGGACCCCCTGCTGGTCCCTGGTGAAGGTCTGGAGGTCTCTGGACCCCCTGCTGGTCACTGGTGAAGAGAACCAGATGATCCGGGTCAGGTTCTGATGGGCAGCGGGTTCCTGGGAGAACCAGATGAGCCGGGTCAGGTTCTGATGGGCAGCGGGTTCCTTGAAGAACCAGATGATCTGGGTCAGGTTCTGATGGGCAGCGGGTCTCTAACTGGGGTTGGAGATGTGGAACTATTTTAAAGTCTTTCAGAAAGACTTAAGGTAATTCAGTGAGGGCGGCTAAAGTGCTAAAGAGCTAACGTGCTAAAGAGCTAACGTGCTAAAGTGTCTGGTGGTAGAGCGAGGATCTGCGGTGGGTTCCTCAGAGGTTCTCAAAGGGTTCTCAGTGGGTCCTCTGGCCTTCGTTGGGTGTGATAATAAACCCAGTTCTCACCAGTAGGGGGCACTGGTCTCCACGCTGCCACAGCTCTGCCAGAGGAAGACTCCCGTAGAGGTTCTGGGGCTGCCGAACGGGTCAATCTGGTCCCGCTGTTTCTGGTTCTGGATCTGCAGCCCGGGATTCTCCGTCTCCTGGTTCTCCCCGGGACTCGGGTCCACCAGCCGGTAGTTGTTCCCCTGGTTGTTGTCCCAGAAGATTCCCTCCGGAGTGTGGTACTGGACGCAGAACTCGATCCGGTCTTTGGGGTGCAGAACCTCCGGTACGCAGACGCAGAAGGAGAAGGTGTTGGTTTCGGGGGAACCGTACACCTGGTTCAGGTACGAACACCGAACGTCCTGGAAGCAGCGCCAAGAGTCGAAGGTGATCCGGACCCACACGTTCTTCTGGAAGCAGAGGTTCTGCACCTGAATGGTTCCCGAGAGCAGGCGCTCCTGCAGAGAACACGTCTCCAGAACCACCTGCTGGGCCTTCAGACGGTTCCTCAGGTCCAGATAGTCTGCTGCCGGCGGGGTGAAGTCCAGAACCAGAGCCGGAGAACCGTCTGCTGAGAGAGGAACAGGAAACAGTCAGAATTCACTTCACTGATTCTAGAGGAGAAACAGAACCGTGGTTCTGGAACAAGAATAAAAACCCTACGATAAGTGATGACTGACAGGCTGCTAACAACAACAACAATAACAACAACAAAGATGTAGTGAAGTAGAAACATGTCAACTCGATTGCAACTCGATGTTGACAGGATACCAACTGGTGACTTCTAGAATTGTGTGAGTAACATTCTGTGTTTAGACTTCTCTGTTTCAGTGTGCTCTGGATAAACGCTCTGGAGTTGATCTGACTGAAACCTTAAAACTGAACTAACTGCCTGCTAGTGTTAACTTTGATTTAAACATGTGTAGAATACTAAGAGCTTTACTCAGTAGGTGTAACTGTATTAAGGGTTAAACTCATAACTTTATAACTTAGGGTTTAATGTCATTGTAAAACCATTGGGCCACTGAAGAGACACAATAGCAACTCAGGAGGGAGCCAGTCTAGATTTCCTTTTGAGGGCCACCAGCTGCAGAGAGTTAACTAATTAAAGAGGCGTGGCCCCACAGCTGTGAGAACTCAGCAATCAGGTGTCCATTTTAGGTAGCACTTTCCTGGAGCGTCAGCTTCAGACAGACGAAGACAATAGAGTCCTGCTGGAGTAAGACTGACAAAGACAATAGAGTCCTGCTGGAGTCACGAGGGTGGCAAAGAGGAGGCAAATCCTACTTTGATTGAGCTAAGTATCGCTGGTGTTTTATTTCATTTGGTTGTTCAGCCCCTCATGCTATAATCATGTGTATTTTCTCCATTCCTGTTCATGTGTCTTCTCGCAATTATCACTGGCCCCGTGTATCTCGTAATCGCTATAACCGGCCTGCTCTCGTCTATCCCATATGCTCCACTGACATCCAACATCTAGTTTCAGGCGGCCTGTGGAACTGCCAGTCAGCTGTTCCTAAGGCTGACTTCATCTCTGGCTACGCTTCCCTGCAGTCTCTGGATTTCCTTGCTCTCACTGAGACCTGGATTACTCCATCCAACACATCCACTCCAGCAGCTCTCTCCACAGCATATTCCTTCTCCCATACACCCAGACCCACTGGCAGAGGAGGTGGCACTGGTCTCCTGCTCTCTCCCAAATGGAGCTGTTCCCTCTTCAAGCTTCCTAACTTCACTCCTTCCACCTTTGAATTCCATGCCGTCACAGTAACCCATCCTATACAATGAACCATTGTTGTTCTCTACCGTCCGCCAGGCGCCTTGGGGGACTTCTTGGAGGAGTTAGATCATCTCCTCTCACACATCCCTGAAACTGGCCCTCCGGCTGTTCTTCTCGGAGACTTCAACCTCCAGACGGGGAAGATAGACGAACTAACATCTCTGTTAACCGCCTTTGCTTTCTCACTGTCTCCATCCCCACCAACTCATAAAGCTGGCAATGTCCTTGATCTCATATTCTCAAGGAACTGCTCTACTTCTAACCTCTCTGTAAACCTGCTCCACACATCCGATCACTTCTTCCTTTCATTCTCTCTACCCCTTTCCAAACATAACAAACTAATCTCTTCTCATCCTGCACCTGTCCGCCGTAACCTTCGTTCCCTCTCCCCCTCTACCTTTGCCTCATCGGTGCTCTCAGCCCTCCCTTCCTCTGACTCGTTCCAACTCCTGCCTCCAAACTCTGCTGCAGAAACTCTCCTCTCTACTCTCTCATCCTCTCTGGACTCTCTCATCCTCTCTGGACTCTCTCATCCTCTCTGGACTCTCTCTGTCCTCTCTACTCTCTCATCCTCTCTGGACTCTCTCTGTCCTCTCTACTCTCTCATCCTCTCTGGACTCTCTCTGTCCTCTCTACTCTCTCATCCTCTCTGGACTCTCTCTGTCCTCTCTACTCTCTCATCCTCTCTGGACTCTCTCATCCTCTCTGGACTCTCTCTGTCCTCTCTGGACTCTCTCTGTCCTCTCACATCCCGGCAGGCTCGTCAGTCCCCCCCTGCTCCCTGGCTAAGTGACGCACTGCGTGCTAATAGAACCGTCCTTCGGGCAGCAGAGCGGAAATGGTGGAAACACCGTGACGACCTCCTAACCTATCAGGCTCTCCTCTCCTCTTTCTCTGCCTCCATCTCTCAGGCAAAGAGCACTTTCTTTCAAGATAAGATCCAATCTTCCTATTCCAATCCCAAAAAACTATTTTCCATCTTCTCCACCCTCCTGGACCCTCCCAAAGCCCCTTCCCGCTCCTCCCTCTTGGACCCTCCCAAAGCCCCTTCCCGCTCCTCCCTCCTGGACCCCCCCCAAAGCCTCTTCCCCCTCCTCCCTCCTGGACCCCCCAAAGCCTCTTCCCCCCTCCTCCCTCCTGGACCCCCCAAAGCCCCTTCCCCCTCCTGGACCCCCCAGAGCTCTCGTCACCTCACGCCTAGACTACTGCAACTCCCTCCTGGCTGGTCTAGCTGCATGTGCCATCCGACCTCTCTCATCCAGAATGCAGCGGCTCGTCTGGTCTTCAACCTTCCTAAATGTGACCCGCTCTATCGAAATCAGTCGGAAGTCGCAACGGCTCATTTCAAAATAAACGTGGATTTACGGAAAACTTTTTCGGGGTTCGGGTGTTTTGTTTGATTTTAAACAAACAAAGTCTTGGCATTCAGAATATGAAACTTTTATTTCCAAAAGCACACGATAAATACATGTTTGAAGCTTGTAAAGGGACGAAGACAGGCACCTCTCACTCGCCACTCTGCTCTTCCGCAGCGCTGCTCCCTCCGGCTGACATTATGAATGTAAGAGTATAGTAATCATAGATAACACGGCAGGGTCCGTTACAGTTTGTTTTCATCTGATTTCAATTAAACAAAGTCTTGGCTTTCAGAATATTAAACTTGTTTCGGCAAATTCAGAAGAAAAATACAGCTTTGAAGCTTCGGCATAAAACGGAGAACGGAGTAACTTAACGTCACAGCAGGCATAACAACAGCCGGTGTTTCTCGTGAGTGTTTTCCCCGGGACATATTTCGCTTAATATTTGGAGTACAACAACAATCCTGATATCATTAGAAAGCTAGGAATATCCTCTTTCCAACAGTGTATACAACTCAAAATGTGTCTTCGGGTCAATGCGACTGATTTCGATAAAGCAGGTCACAAATGTCCCCACACCACTCCGCTCCTCCGCTCCCTCCACTGGCTCCCGGTAACTGCTAGAATCCACTTCAAGACACTGGTACTTGCGTACCATGCTGCGAATGGATCTGGCCCTTCCTACATCCAGGACATGGTTAAACTGTACACCCCAGCACGTGCACTCCGCTCTGCATCAGCCAAACCACTCGCTGCAACCGCTCTGCGAGGGGGACCCAGGACTGGCTTACCTAAAGCCAGCTGAGTAGCACTTGAAATGTTTTGCTCTATGAAACCTGATGTACTTTATGGTTCTGTTTCTTAAAGGTTGTATTTTGTTGGTCGAACGCACTTACTGTAAGTCGCTTTGGATAAAAGCCTCAGCTAAATGCAATGTAATGTAATGTCAACACAGGTCCTGGTTCTCACCTGTCCTGTCTCTCAGGTCCTGGTTCTCACCTGTCCTGTCTTTCAGGTCCTGGTTCTCACCTGTCCTGTCTTTCAGGTCCTGGTTCTCACCTGTCCTGTCTCTCAGGTCCTGGTTCTCACCTGTCCTGTCTCTCAGGTCCTGGTTCTCACCTGTCCTGTCTTTCAGGTCCTGGTTCTCACCTGTCCTGTCTTTCAGGTCCTGGTTCTCACCTGTCCTGTCTCTCAGCTTCAGGTCCTGGTTCTCCGTCAGCAGCTGGTCCTCGTCCTCGTTATAAACGTGGACGTTAGCGAGAGCCAGACCCCGAGAGTCCGCGAAAACAACGTTCCTCTTCTTTTTCAGACAGACCGCTGACCTCCTGGTGACCGTGGTGTTAGTGCAGGCGTCGTCGTGGAGACCAGAGGACAGGCAGGGCCTCAGCGGAGAACAGTGTTCTAACAGGAAGGAACCCAGAGGAGGAGAACCGGCCAGACAGAATCTCATCGCCATGTCCACTGGCATCATGTGAGACAGAGCCCCCTGGAGAAACCTGCAGTACAAAGACACAGAACAGGGTCCAGAATCGTAAAGAGACAGAACAGGGTTCAGAACCCTAAAGACACAGAACAGGGTTCAGAACCCTGCAGTCAGCATGTCGTTGTGCTCCTGTGGGGATTGTCCACAGTATGGAGTATGTTAGTCGCTTTGGATAAAAGCGTTTAACAAGTGACATGTAATAACAACAAAGAACAGGGTTCAGTTGGAGAACCCTAAAGACACAGAACAGGGTTCAGGTGCAGCACAGAACCCTAAAGAGAGAACCGGTTCTGATGGTTCTATGTAAATGACCTCATGAAGCTGCAGGTCTCTGGAGTGTTTTGAGGGTTCTTTTTTGGCTTAGTTTCAACCAAAATATCGAATAATGCTGATACAGTGATACCAGTGAACAGTGATACCAGTGATACCAGTGAACAGTGATAACAGTGATACCAGTGAACAGTGTGAACAGTGATACCAGTGAACAGTGATAACAGTGATAACAGTGATACCAGTGAACAGTGATACCAGTGATAACAGTGATACCAGTGAACAGTGTGAACAGTGATACCAGTGAACAGTGTGAACAGTGATACCAGTGAACAGTGATAACAGTGATACCAGTGAACAGTGTGAACAGTGATACCAGTGAACAGTGATACCAGTGAACAGTGATAACAGTGATACCAGTGAACAGTGTGAACAGTGATACCAGTGAACAGTGATACAAGTGAACAGTGTGAACAGTGATACCAGTGAACAGTGATACAAGTGAACAGTGATAACAGTGAACAGTGATAACAGTGAACAGTGATAACAGTGAACAGTGATAACAGTGAACAGTGATAATAGTGATAACAGTGAATAGTGATAACAGTGAACAGTGATACCAGTGAACAGTGATAATAGTGAACAGTGATAATAGTGATACCAGTGAACAGTGATACCAGTGAACAGTGATAACAGTGATAACAGTGATAACAGTGAACAGTGATAACAGTGAACAGTGATAACAGTGAACAGTGATAACAGTGAACAGTGATAACAGTGAACAGTGAACAGTGAACAGTGATAACAGTGATAACAGTGAACAGTGATAACAGTGATAACAGTGAACAGTGATAACAGTGATAACAGTGAACAGTGATAACAGTGAACAGTGATAACAGTGAACAGTGATAACAGTGATACCAGTGAACAGTGATACCAGTGAACAGTGATAACAGTGATAACAGTGATAACAGTGAACAGTGATACCAGTGAACAGTGATAACAGTGAACAGTGATAACAGTGATAACAGTGATAACAGTGAACAGTGATAACAGTGAACAGTGATACCAGTGAACAGTGATAATAGTGAACAGTGATAATAGTGATACCAGTGAACAGTGATAACAGTGATAACAGTGATAACAGTGAAACAGTGAACAAGTGATAACAGGACAGTGAACAGTGAACAGTGGAACAGTGATAACAGTGAACAGTGATAACAGTGAACAGTGAACAGTGATAACAGTGAACGTGAACAGTGAACAGTGAACAGTGATAACAGTGAACAGGTGATAACAGTGATAACAGTGAACAGTGATAACAGTGATAACAGTGACAGTGATAACAGTGATAACAGTGAACAGTGATAACAGTGATAAACAGTGAACAGTGATAACAGTGATAACAGTGAACAGTGATAACAGTGATAACAGTGAACAGTGATAATAGTGATTAACAAGATGAACATGATATATGAGACCAGTGAACAGTGATACCAGTGACATGATACCAGTGAACGTGATACAGTGATAACAGTGATAACACGTGATAACAGTGATAACAGTGAACAGTGATAACAGTGAGAACAGTGAACCAGTGATATAGTGAACAGTGAACAGTGTAACAGTGATAACAGTGGAACAGTGATAAAAGGTGATAACAGGGAACAGTGAATACACAGGTGATACAGTGATACCAGTGATACCAGTGATACAGTGACAGTGAACAGTGATAAACAGTGTAAAAGTGAATCAGTGATAACAGTGATAACAGTGATAACAGTGAACAGTGATAACAGTGTACAGTGAACAGTGATAACAGTGATAACAGTGATAAGTGACAGTGATAACAGTGAACCATGACAGTGATACCAGTGAACAGTGATAACAGTGAACAGTGATAACAGTGAACAGTGATAACAGTGATACCAGTGAACAGTGATAACAGTGATAACAGTGAACAGTGATAACAGTGAACAGTGATAACAGTGAACAGTGAACAGTGATAACAGTGAACAGTGATAACAGTGATACCAGTGATAACAGTGAACAGTGATAACAGTAATAACAGTGATAACAGTGATAACAGTGATAACAGTGATAACAGTGATACCAGTGATAACAGTGAACAGTGAACAGTGATAACAGTGATAACAGTGATAACAGTGAACAGTGAACAGTGATAACAGTGATACCAGTGATAACAGTGAACAGTGATAACAGTGATAACAGTGAACAGTGATAACAGTGATAACAGTGAACAGTGATAACAGTGAACAGTGATAACAGTGAACAGTGATAACAGTGAACAGTGAACAGTGATAACAGTGAACAGTGATAACAGTGATACCAGTGATAACAGTGAACAGTGATAACAGTAATAACAGTGATAACAGTGATAACAGTGATAACAGTGATAACAGTGATACCAGTGATAACAGTGAACAGTGAACAGTGATAACAGTGATAACAGTGATAACAGTGAACAGTGAACAGTGATAACAGTGATAACAGTGATAACAGTGATAACAGTGATAACAGTGATAACAGTGAACAGTGATAACAGTGAACAGTGATAACAGTGATACCAGTGAACAGTGATAACAGTGAACAGTGATAACAGTGAACAGTGATAACAGTGATACCAGTGAACAGTGATAACAGTGATAACAGTGAACAGTGATAACAGTGAACAGTGATAACAGTGATACCAGTGATAACAGTGAACAGTGATAACAGTGATAACAGTGAACAGTGATAACAGTGATAACAGTGATAACAGTGAACAGTGAACAGTGATAACAGTGAACAGTGATAACAGTGATACCAGTGATAACAGTGAACAGTGAACAGTGATAACAGTGATACCAGTGATAACAGTGAACAGTGATAACAGTGATAACAGTGAACAGTGATAACAGTGAACAGTGAACAGTGAACAGTGATAACAGTGATAACAGTGATAACAGTGATAACAGTGATAACAGTGAACAGTGATAACAGTGAACAGTGATAACAGTGAACAGTGATAACAGTGAACAGTGAACAGTGAACAGTGATAACAGTGATAACAGTGATAACAGTGATAACAGTGATACCAGTGATAACAGTGATAACAGTGATAACAGTGATAACAGTGATAACAGTGAACAGTGATAACAGTGATAACAGTGATAACAGTGATAACAGTGATAACAGTGATAACAGTGATAACAGTGATAACAGTGAACAGTGATAACAGTGATAACAGTGATAACAGTGATAACAGTGAACAGTGATAACAGTGAACAGTGATAACAGTGAAAACTAGTGATGGTAGTTTGACACTGAAGCTTCAACCCTGGACTTCCTATTTCATAGAAGCAGTGCTTCGAAGCTTGCTTCAAATCACGTGACATGTGACGTCCGAAGCAGCAACTGCTTCATTTCCTGAATGAATCACTTGACTGGTTCGCGGTCCATTCACGCGATTCAATGCTCTGCCTCGTCTCGATTCTGACAGGTGGCAGGTTGAAACAGTTTCAAACTTGAGCGCTTCAACACTTTATGAACGCTCTAAACAAAGCGCAATGTGTGGGTTGTTGTCGTAGTTTGCGTTGTTGCTGTTGAGTTGTTGTTGGTATTGCATTTGATATCATTATAGAGCAAGCCAGGAAGAAAGAGGTCGTTCTGGGAAACACTTTGAAGTGTGGAGACGTTGTGAACAAAAAGACAATTATCAGTAATATAAAACAGTTCAGTAGTTTAAGGAATAGATCGCCCAGTGGGTCGAGCCGGCGGCCCGGATGCAGCGTGTCCTCCGCGCAGCTGGTTCAAACAGCTAAAGTGTTGCTGCTGACCCTAACCCTCAGACTGCATAGGTTAGGGTTAGCATAGGCTAAAGTGTTGCTGCTGACCCTAACCCTCACACTGCATAGGTTAGGGTTAGCATATGCTAAAGTGTTGCTGCTGACCCTAACCCTCAGACTGCATAGGTGAGGGTTAGCATAGGCTAAAGTGTTGCTGCTGACCCTAACCCTCAGACTGCATAGGTTAGGGTTAGCATAGGCTAAAGTGTTGCTGCTGACCCTAACCCTCAGACTGCATAGGTTAGGGTTAGCATAGGCTAAAGTGTTGCTGCTGACCCTAACCCTCAGACTGCATAGGTTAGGGTTAGCATAGGCTAAAGTGTTGCTGCTGACCCTAACCCTCAGACTGCATAGGTTAGGGTTAGCATAGGCTAAAGTGCTGCTGCTGACCCTAACCCTCAGACTGCATAGGTTAGGGTTAGCATAGGCTAAAGTGTTGCTGCTGACCCTAACCCTCAGACTGCATAGGCTAAAGTGCTGCTGCTGACCCTAACCCTCACACTGCATAGGTTAGGGTTAGCATAGGCTAAAGTGTTGCTGCTGACCCTAACCCTCAGACTGCATAGGCTAAAGTGCTGCTGCTGACCCTAACCCTCACACTGCATAGGTTAGGGTTAGCATAGGCTAAAGTGCTGCTGCTGACCCTAACCCTCAGACTGCATAGGTTAGGGTTAGCATAGGCTAAAGTGCTGCTGCTGACCCTAACCCTCAGACTGCATAGGTTAGGGTTAGCATAGGCTAAAGTGTTGCTGCTGACCCTAACCCTCAGACTGCATAGGTTAGGGTTAGCATAGGCTAAAGTGTTGCTGCTGACCCTAACCCTCAGACTGCATAGGCTAAAGTGCTGCTGCTGACCCTAACCCTCACACTGCATAGGTTAGGGTTAGCATAGGCTAAAGTGTTGCTGCTGACCCTAACCCTCAGACTGCATAGGTTAGGGTTAGCATAGGCTAAAGTGCTGCTGCTGACCCTAACCCTCAGACTGCATAGGTTAGGGTTAGCATAGGCTAAAGTGTTGCTGCTGACCCTAACCCTCAGACTGCATAGGCTAAAGTGTTGCTGCTGACCCTAACCCTCAGACTGCAGAGGCTAAAGTGCTGCTGCTGACCCTAACCCTCAGACTGCATAGGCTAAAGTGTTGCTGCTGACCCTAACCCTCAGACTGCATAGGCTAAAGTGCTGCTGCTGACCCTAACCCTCAGACTGCAGAGGCTAAAGTGTTGCTGCTGACCCTAACCCTCAGACTGCATAGGCTAAAGTGTTGCTGCTGACCCTAACCCTCAGACTGCATAGGCTAAAGTGTTGCTGCTGACCCTAACCCTCAGACTGCATAGGCTAAAGTGCTGCTGCTGACCCTAACCCTCAGACTGCATAGGCTAAAGTGCTGCTGCTGACCCTAACCCTCACACTGCATAGGCTAAAGTGTTGCTGCTGACCCTAACCCTCACACTGCAGAGGCTAAAGTGTTGCTGCTGACCCTAACCCTCACACTGCATAGGCTAAAGTGTTGCTGCTGACCCTAACCCTCAGACTGCATAGGCTAAAGTGTTGCTGCTGACCCTAACCCTCAGACTGCAGAGGCTAAGGTGTTGCTGCTGACCCTAACCCTCAGACTGCAGAGGCTAAAGTGTTGCTGCTGACCCTAACCCTCACACTGCATAGGCTAAGGTGTTGCTGCTGACCCTAACCCTCAGACTGCAGAGGCTAAGGTGCTGCTGCTGACCCTAACCCTTGACCCTAACCCTCACACTGCATAGGCTAAAGTGTTGCTGCTGACCCTAACCCTCACACTGCAGAGGCTAAGGTGCTGCTGCTGACCCTAACCCTTGACCCTAACCCTCACACTGCAGAGGCTAAAGTGTTGCTGCTGACCCTAACCCTCAGACTGCAGAGGCTAAAGTGTTGCTGCTGACCCTAACCCTCAGACTGCAGAGGCTAAGGTGTTGCTGCTGACCCTAACCCTCACACTGCATAGGTTAGGGTTAGCATAGGCTAAAGTGTTGCTGCTGACCCTAACCCTCACACTGCAGAGGCTAAAGTGTTGCTGCTGACCCTAACCCTCAGACTGCAGAGGCTAAGGTGTTGCTGCTGACCCTAACCCTCACACTGCAGAGGCTAAAGTGTTGCTGCTGACCCTAACCCTCAGACTGCAGAGGCTAAGGTGCTGCTGCTGACCCTAACCCTTGACCCTAACCCTCACACTGCATAGGTTAGGGTTAGCATAGGCTAAAGTGTTGCTGCTGACCCTAACCCTTGACCCTAACCCTCACACTGCATCAGATCATAACAACATCTCAAAGATCAATAAAGAGGGTAAGTGCAGCAGCAGTGGCGCAGTTACCTGATGTTCATCTAAACTGTGTTTCTGCAGAACCTGCAGAACCCAGAGAAACTCTGCAGGACTTCCTGGTGCAGAACCCTCCCGGAGCAGAACCTAGAACCTGCAGAACCTGCAGAACCCGCTTCTTCTTCGTCTGTTCACTGTGTTTTATTTCCGTCACATTCTGCAGCCATTTTAAGCAGAGAAGCCGTTGCTCCACAAGCCCCGCCCCCACAGAGGACAGCAGCCAATCAGCGCTCAGCTGCTCACCCCTTGGCGAATCAGAGAGAATCTAGCGGTCCAGCCGTGACGTAAGGATGAGGAGCTCCGGGATGTAAAAGCCCTGAGACTTGACTGGCAGGCACTTTTTATTTTAATCACTAGTTATATTTAAAACTTTAAAAACTGCGATCAAATGAAACACAGAAAACATGACCTGTTTCTACTTCGCAAACTAACATTACAAATTAAGTAAAACTCAGATTGAATCGAGTGTATTTATTTAGAAAAGAGGTTTGTGTTTCAGGTTCACCTGAGTCCTGTCAGACCGCACTGAGGGCTCCCTCTATCTGCAACAGGACCACAGGTTCTCTCTGGGTTCTCTCTGGGTTCTGCAGAACCTGGAACCAGTGGCGGAGCCAGGACATTTTCCGTGGGGTGGCATTGAAATCACTATTATATGAACATAAAAATACATCTCACTATAAAATATAACCCTATAGTGCCAGGAGATATGGGAGTCGGAGGCGGTGCATCGAAGGTGCAGAAGGGTACTTTAATAAAGGAGGTGTTGTCGGGTCGCAGCCCGGGACAACAAGAGAGAGAGAAAAGGAGGAGGACACAGTATATACAGTTAACACACATATGTCCGTCCGGAAACAATACCCCTACCCCAAAGTTCCGTGTGTGAATTATGTCCCAGTGTTACCAGTGTTAAAGGTGGTCACCACACAAGCCCCCCCAGAATTCAAACAGGGCAAAAAAAAAAAAAAAATCCTCGCGTCCGGGAGGAAGCACCACAGGGTCTGAGGAGGGTGAGGTTGCAGGTGAGGGCCGGGCCATGGAACGGGCCGTAGGAGGGGGTAGGGTTTTAACGAGGGCATCCTCACCGGGGGTGGAAGACGGGCCGGAACGGGGCCGCAGTAGGCGTCGTAAGGGGGCCGCAGCGCTGCGACGCGGGGACGGCGCGAACATCCCGGTGGTCCCCAGCAGGGAGGAGCGCTGCCCGGCCGCAGGCGAGGGCACAACGGCAGCGGGCACCAAGTCCTCGGGGGGAAAGAGCCGGGTCCCCGGGGGGCAGGAGCAGCATCCCCGGGAGGAAGGAGCCGTGGACAGGGGAGAGGCCAGACGGGGCGCCGTCCGGAGCCGCCGTCGAAATGAACCGTGAGCCGCGGTAAGAGGAGAGGCCAGGCAGGGTCCCGGAGCGCGCCACCCACGGGCCGATGAAGACATGGGGACGTCCGAAACCGCCGAGGCGAAGGAAGAGGCCAGACAGGTCCCGGAGCGCGCCACCCACGGGCCGATGGCCGCATGGGCGACGTCCGAAACCGTCGAGGCGAGGGAAGAGGCCAGACAGGCTCCGGAGCGCGCCACCCACGGGCCGGTGAAGGCATGGGGACGTCCGAAACCGTCGAGGCGAGGGAAGAGGCCAGGCAGGGTCCCGGAGCGCGCCACCCACGGGCCGGTGAAGGCATGGGGACGTCCGAAACCGCCGAGGCGAGACGGGGTCCAGGAGTGCACCACCCAGGCGTCGATGAGCGTGAGTGGCGTCTGGAGCCGCCGTCGAGGTGGTGAAACAGGTGAGAGTGTCCACACGAGGCCGATCAGACATGGTCGAACCTCCTCTCAGGCACCAGAAAATGCTCAAAAAGGGCCGTACTGTCCACGGTCAAAAAACAGGTGGGCGAAATAGCGAGAGGATTCACACGAGGCCAACCAGACATGGTCAAACCTCCTCTCAGGCACCAGGAAAAGCTCGATAGCCGTTAGCAGCTAGCCGTTAGCAGCTAGCCGTTAGCTGAGGCCGTTAGCTGGCAGCCGTTGATAGCTGCTAGCCGTCGTTAGCCCCACGTGGATAGCTGCTAGTCGTGGTTAGCTAGCGCCGCTGGGACATGCAGCCGCACGCCCCGAAGAAACAGCCCCATGAGGTAGCCATGGGGTTGCTGGTCGACCCAGCAGGTCGTGCATCGTCCCCCCGATGCGGGAACGGCGAGCAACGTCTCCAGCCTTCTGCGGAGCACGCAACGAGCCTCAGTCCGCGTGCCGGTGGCAGCCACGGACGTCTCCAAAAAATCCCCGGCATTTCGAGAAAGGAACCTGAGTTCCTTTTGCCGTGTTCGGCTTCGTCCCGGAAACTTCCCCAGACGTGTCAGAGTCACCAATATAGTGCCAGGAGATATGGGAGTCGGAGGCGGTGCATCGAAGGTGCAGAAGGGTACTTTAATAAAGGAGGTGTTGTCGGGTCGCAGCCCGGGACAACAAGAGAGAGAGAAAAGGAGGAGGACACAGTATATACAGTTAACACACATATGTCCGTCCGGAAACAATACCCCTACCCCAAAGTTCCGTGTGTGAATTATGTCCCAGTGTTACCAGTGTTAAAGGTGGTCACCACAACCCCTTATTTATTAAGGGGTTATATTATTATGTTTATGGTGACCAGCAGCACGATGAGCTCATTCTCTCAGTGTATCATCAGGAATACAGACACACACACACACACACATCATTTAAATAAGAGTTTTTAAATTAAATGATAGGTTAAGAATAAACATCTTAAAGTAAATAACAATAAACAATAGCCCTTAACCCTGTAAGGCCCCCGGTTGTAATTTTACAACATTACTTTAAGCTATCCTAAAAAGTCAGTAAATGTTTTTTTTTTTAAAAGACTACATTTACATTTTACTTCTGTTCAGCCTCACGATGCTATTGGGCAGTCCACGTGTTACAGGTCCTTCTGTTCAGCCTCACGAGGCTATTGGGCAGTCCACGTGTTACAGGTCCTTCTGTTCAGCCTCACGAGGCTATTGGGCAGTCCACGTGTTACAGGTCCCTCTGTTCAGCCTCACGAGGCTATTGGGCAGTCCACGTGTTACAGGTCCTTCTGTTCAGCCTCACGAGGCTATTGGGCAGTCCACGTGTTACAGGTCCTTCTGTTCAGCCTCAGGAGGCTATTGGGCAGTCCACGTGTTACAGGTCCTTCTGTTCAGCCTCACGAGGCTATTGGGCAGTCCACGTGTTACAGGTCCTTCTGTTCAGCCTCACGAGGCTATTGGGCAGTCCACGTGTTACAGGTCCCTCTGTTCAGCCTCACGAGGCTATTGGGCAGTCCACGTGTTACAGGTCCTTCTGTTCAGCCTCACGAGGCTATTGGGCAGTCCACGTGTTACAGGTCCTTCTGTTCAGCCTCACGAGGCTATTGGGCAGTCCACGTGTTACAGGTCCTTCTGTTCAGCCTCACGAGGCTATTGGGCAGTCCACGTGTTACAGGTCCTTCTGTTCAGCCTCACGAGGCTATTGGGCAGTCCACGTGTTACAGGTCCCTCTGTTCAGCCTCACGAGGCTATTGGGCAGTCCACGTGTTACAGGTCCTTCTGTTCAGCCTCACGAGGCTATTGGGCAGTCCACGTGTTACAGGTCCTTCTGTTCAGCCTCACGAGGCTATTGGGCAGTCCACGTGTTACAGGTCCTTCTGTTCAGCCTCACGAGGCTATTGGGCAGTCCACGTGTTACAGGTCCCTCTGTTCAGCCTCACGAGGCTATTGGGCAGTCCACGTGTTACAGGTCCCTCTGTTCAGCCTCACGAGGCTATTGGGCAGTCCACGTGTTACAGGTCCCTCTGTTCAGCCTCACGATGCTATTGGGCAGTCCACGTGTTACAGGTCCTTCTGTTCAGCCTCACGAGGCTATTGGGCAGTCCACGTGTTACAGGTCCCTCTCTTCAGCCTCACGAGGCTATTGGGCAGTCCACGTGTTACAGGTCCTTCTGTTCAGCCTCACGAGGCTATTGGGCAGTCCACGTGTTACAGGTCCTTCTGTTCAGCCTCACGAGGCTATTGGGCAGTCCACGTGTTACAGGTCCTTCTGTTCAGCCTCACGAGGCTATTGGGCAGTCCACGTGTTACAGGTCCCTCTGTTCAGCCTCACGAGGCTATTGGGCAGTCCACGTGTTACAGGTCCTTCTGTTCAGCCTCACGAGGCTATTGGGCAGTCCACGTGTTACAGGTCCTTCTGTTCAGCCTCACGAGGCTATTGGGCAGTCCACGTGTTACAGGTCCTTCTGTTCAGCCTCACGAGGCTATTGGGCAGTACATGTGTTACAGGTCCTTCTGTTCAGCCTCACGAGGCTATTGGGCAGTCCACGTGTTACAGGTCCTTCTGTTCAGCCTCACGAGGCTATTGGGCAGTCCACGTGTTACAGGTCCCTCTGTTCAGCCTCACGAGGCTATTGGGCAGTCCACGTGTTACAGGTCCCTCTGTTCAGCCTCACGAGGCTATTGGGCAGTCCACGTGTTACAGGTCCCTCTGTTCAGCCTCACGAGGCTATTGGGCAGTCCACGTGTTACAGGTCCTTCTGTTCAGCCTCACGAGGCTATTGGGCAGTCCACGTGTTACAGGTCCCTCTGTTCAGCCTCACGATGCTATTGGGCAGTCCACGTGTTACAGGTCCTTCTGTTCAGCCTCACGAGGCTATTGGGCAGTCCACGTGTTACAGGTCCCTCTCTTCAGCCTCACGAGGCTATTGGGCAGTCCACGTGTTACAGGTCCTTCTGTTCAGCCTCACGAGGCTATTGGGCAGTCCACGTGTTACAGGTCCTTCTGTTCAGCCTCACGAGGCTATTGGGCAGTCCACGTGTTACAGGTCCTTCTGTTCAGCCTCACGAGGCTATTGGGCAGTCCACGTGTTACAGGTCCCTCTGTTCAGCCTCACGAGGCTATTGGGCAGTCCACGTGTTACAGGTCCTTCTGTTCAGCCTCACGAGGCTATTGGGCAGTCCACGTGTTACAGGTCCTTCTGTTCAGCCTCACGAGGCTATTGGGCAGTCCACGTGTTACAGGTCCTTCTGTTCAGCCTCACAAGGCTATTGGGCAGTACATGTGTTACAGGTCCTTCTGTTCAGCCTCACGAGGCTATTGGGCAGTCCACGTGTTACAGGTCCTTCTGTTCAGCCTCACGAGGCTATTGGGCAGTCCACGTGTTACAGGTCCTTCTGTTCAGCCTCACGAGGCTATTGGGCAGTCCACGTGTTACAGGTCCTTCTGTTCAGCCTCACGAGGCTATTGGGCAGTCCACGTGTTACAGGTCCTTCTGTTCAGCCTCACGAGGCTATTGGGCAGTCCACGTGTTACAGGTCCTTCTGTTCAGCCTCACGAGGCTATTGGGCAGTCCACGTGTTACAGGTCCTTCTGTTCAGCCTCACGAGGCTATTGGGCAGTCCACGTGTTACAGGTCCCTCTGTTCAGCCTCACGAGGCTATTGGGCAGTACATGTGTTACAGGTCCTTCTGTTCAGCCTCACGATGCCTCAATCCTGCTGAACATGTGCACACCGTCACCAACCACAGGGATCTCACACACACTACCAGCCCCCTAACAGACAGGGAAACAGAGCCTAAATACACACTCACACGGATCAGCAATTAGACCCAGGTGAAACACACTCTCTGTACCTCTGATGACCTGAAACCCAGGACTTCTCCTCTGAGTGTACAGACATCTTAGAGACAATCTCTGCTACTGACCAGGACCAAAGGGTGCTGATTGACCCTTTAAAGGTCCGATCACTTTTTAAACACACCTGTACTAAGAAGGCCACAGGGCCAGATGGCATCTCTGCATTCCTTCTCAAGACATTTGCAGAAGAACTGACATCAGCATGGTGTCCCATATTTCAAAAATCTGTTGATCTTCACACCATCCCCACCCTCTGGAAAAAATCAATAATAAAACCTGTCCCCAAAAAACCTTGTCCAAAGGTAAACAATGATTTTAGGCCTGTTGCATTGACATCCATTGTCATGAAATGTTTTGAGAGGATCATGGTGCCGCTGCTAAAGAAAGAGGTTGATGTACATTTAGACCCTTTTCAGTTTGCCTACAAGCAAGGGCGTGGCACAGACGATGCTCTCACACACCTGGTCACTAAACACCTGGAAGACCCTAAGGCATATGTACGCCTACTGTTTGTGGATTTCAGCTCGGCACTGCAGCCTCACATCTTGCTTCAACAACTGATAAAGATCAGTATAAATCCTTTTATCTTGAAATGATATTTTTCGTTTTTAACCAATCACACTCAGCATGTCAGGGTCAACAATGCCCTCTCAGAGCCCTGGACCATTAGTACAGGAGCCCCCCAGGGTTGTGTGAGCTCCCCGGTCTTCTTCACACTGTACAAACGACTGTACGAGAATCCACCCGGAGAATTATATCATCAAATTCTCAGATGCTACAGCCATCCTTGGCTTAGTGCACAAAGGCAGCAGTTCATCGGCTTATCACTCTGAAGTAGAGAGGTTTGTGCCGTGGTGTGATTTTAACCATCTAGTGCTGAATGTGAGGAAGACTGAGGAGATGGTGTGGGACCCAAAGGCAGTGGGTGACCTTAGGCCGGTGGTTATCCACAATGAACCCATAACTCAGGTCAGCTCCTATAAGTACCTTGGTGTCCATCTAGATAATACACTCAGCTGGAAGGCGCATGTTCAAGGTCTGTGCTCTAGACTTCAACAGCGATTGTACTTTCTGCGTCGACTCCGAGCTTTCAGAGTCGACCAGAAGTTCATGTTACTGTTCTATCATGCAGTGTTGGAGAGCATCATGAGGTATTACTGCCTGGTGTGGTAACTTGGCAGTGCAGTCAAAATGAAAATTATGGGGGTTAAAAAACCCCCATCTCTCCAAAACATATACGAGCAGTCCATTATCAGACAGGCAAACAAAATGGTGTCTGATCCCCCCCACATACTCCACCCAGAATTCCAGCTCCTACCTTCTGGTAGAAGATTCAGGGTTCCCAAGAGCAGGCTGAACCGCTATAAGCCCTCATTCCTATCTGTCCAATAAGCTTCTTAACATTCACATGAAATGAAATGTAGTCAAATGTAATGAAATGTACTTTTTAAATGTTGGCCATGAGGGTTGTGCAATAGGTCGCCATTGTCAGTATGTGCGTCTGTGAATTGTGTTTGTTCAAACGGTGTATGACTGATGATATGTGTATGTCTCTTAATGTCCACTATGTTTGTATATGTACATGTACGCAGAACTGCAGGACGGAGTCCAGAACAAATGTCCTTACGGGGACAATAAAGTACATCGTATCATGTCACACACAGATGCACAAATAGATTTCGCCACCAACAAAGCTACACAATTCGTTACATTCTAATATATCATTCCAATAGCTTGTATATAGACTCGTATTTCACTATTTCACTTTTTTAAAACTATTTTTCTTCTTGTATTTACTTTTTAATATTTACTTGCACTATATTTTTCTGTTTTTCTGTATTATTGTGTTGCTCTGTCTTTATTTCATGGTTGGTAGTCCAGGGTCTCCCCCAGGGTCTCCCCCAGGGTCCCCCCTGGCCAAAAGTCTGCGTGATCTGCATGTGGGGCGGGCCGGGTCTCGGGTCTCGAGTCTCGGGTCTCAGGCGTTTGTTTAATCGTTTTCTGGTCGGCTTTTATCCATTTCTGTAAATGAAGACTAGAAATGTTCAAGAGGGAACATTTAGAAGTATGGTTCATGTCCTCTCCTTTCTGCTGATGGTCTCTCTCTCTCCGGGTTCCTGAGCAGTGTCACGTTGCCGTGGACCACGTCACGTTGCCGTGGGCGACCCCACATTCTCCCCTCAGGGCGGTTTTTACAAATCACAAAGATGACTCATAAATATATTTTAAATAATAAACTCTCCTCTGTTTTCAGGAAACTGAAAATTAAGATTTGTTCACTTCTACTAGACTTCTAATAACAAACAAACAACAATAATAATAAGTGTTTAATATTTGGTCGGGTTATAAAACATACAGACAGGAAATGTGCTTCAACACTTTGGTTCATCTGCATAGAAACATCGTCGTCAATAACAACAGAAGTGCTTAATATCTGTGCAAAACAACAATACTGTCAACAAAACAACAATACTGTCAACAAAGCAATAATACTGTCAACAAAGCAATAATACTGTCAACAAAACAATAATACTGTCAACAAAAAAATACTGTCAACAAACATGAGAAACAAACGGTAAACAGCTTCTGTCTGTAACCCTCAGTACGGATTCCTTCATCACTCTGTACCGCCAAATACTGAAGAACCTCTGCAGAACACATCGCTCTGCTGGAATCCAGGGGAACCTGAACCCATCAGGAACCTGAAGAACCAACAGGAACCTGAACCCTACAGGAACCCTTTAGGACCTGCAGGACTAACAGGAACCTGAAGGACTAGGAGAACCTGGAAGGAGAACCTGGAAGGACTAGGAGAAGCAGCAGCGCAATGGGTTCTGCAAAACTTTCCCTTCAAAGTTGTAAGAAGTAAAATAGAGATTATGGCTTCAACAGCACGACAGGATGCTACCCTGATACCCAGAACCACCAGAACCACCAGAACCCGTTCACATCTTCAGAGGGTCTACACTGCACCAACAATAATAATAGCAATAATAAAAATGAAACTGTCCTGATGAGGGAACCGACATTAGTTCCCGCACGTCTCCTTCAGTTTAGAGCTACGTTTACCTTTGGATCAAGAAATAAATAATCTGCTTTGATGGCATAGGAACATCAAGAACCTTAGAACCACCAGGAACCATCAGGACCATCAGGAACCTTAGAACCACCAGGAACAATCAGAACCATCAGGAACCTTGGAACCACCAGGAACAATCAGAACCATCAGAACCATCAGGAACCTTAGAACCACCAGGAACAATCAGAACCTTCAGGAACATCAGGAACTACAGGCAGATGTGGATCAGTTCTCGCTCCAGGTCGTGGATCAGAGTGTCGAAGTCCTTCAAACTGAGTCGACAGTTGAATGGAGCGTCAAAGTCCAGGAACTCTTCGACATAAAGACCTGGTCCTGCTGCTGATGAAGACCAGGACCTCTTCTTCTGCTCCTCTTCATCACTGCTGCACCTCTTTTTCTGCTCCTCTTCATCACTGCTGCCTGGAACAGAAGAGTCTCAGTCACACACTGGCTCTTTCTGAACTGGGACTCATCGGCCCAGACTACCTGCTCCCCCCAGGACCTACTGAAGCTCCCCTCAGGTCCCCATCCTGGGCCTCATGACCCCTCCCTCACCTTCCTCACCTTCCTCCCTCACCTTCCTCCCTTACCTTCCTCACCTTCCTCCCTCACTTTCCTCCCTCACCTTCCTCACCTTCCTCCCTCACCTTCCTCCCTTACCTTCCTCCCTCACCTTCCTCACCACATCCGAGTCTGGTCTGGTCTGAACTGGACTGGTCTGAACTGGACTGAACTGGACTGAACTGGACTGAACTGGTCTGAACTGGTCTGGACTGGTGTTGATGGTACCAGTCTATGCTACACTGATGTCTTAACAGGAAGTGATGTCAACAGTTACCTCCGTCGCTGTCGCTTCCTGCCACCTCGTCATAGTCGGCTTCCTGTCCGGACAGGAAGTCCCGCCCACAGACACTCCAGTCCCCGGCGTACCGGTTGATCGGCGGCGGACTCTCCAACCGGGCGTCTCGACCACGGCGTGACACCACTTCCTGTTCGGGGCTCTGAGCCAATCGCAGCGCAGGAAGCCGAGGCTGCTTCTTCCGCAGGGGTTTATGGGTCAGGCTGGGGTCGGGAGGGGGGGAGGCGTCGCTGTGGTCATCTGATGGCACTCGATTAGTCGGCACTGAGGGGGAGACAGGGGGGAGACGGGCGGAGGTTACATTAGAATACATTTAGCTGAGTCTAAAAGGAGTATCCCAGGAAAACCAGACCCTCAGAGACCTTCCCAGTTTACACCAGTTTATAACAGTAAAGCTAATAAAGATAAACCAGTATCGTGTCTTCTTCCGTCTCACTCAGTCTTCAGTTTCTAAGCTGCTGACAATGAGTCTGAACCAGGAGCTGAGTCTGAACCAGGACCAGCAGAGTCTGAACCAGGACCAGCTGAGTCTGAACCAGGACCAGCAGAGTCTCAACCAGGACCAGCTGAGTCTGAACCAGCACCAGCAGAGTCTGAACCAGGACCAGCTGAGTCTGAACCAGGAGCAGAGTCTGAACCAGGACCAGCTGAGTCTGAACCAGGACCAGCTTAGTCTGAAACCAGCACTAGCTGAGAGGAACCAGCACCAGAACCCTAGAGAGACTCACCTGGCCACAGCTGCAGCAGGTAATGCAGAGCCTCGATGTGTCTTTTGAAGTCCACCGCACTCTCCTCCCCCAACGCCTCCCCCCCCCCCCCTGCCTCCCCCTCCCCTCCAGGCCTCCTGGGTGGGGGTGAGCAGAACTGGGCCGAAGCATACCGCCAGGTTCTGGTGGGTCATCCTGTTCCAGGGGCTGAGGGAGGCCACCAGGCTCAGGTGGTCCAGCAGCAGGGACAGGGTGGCCTGAGAGACAAGGGGTTCACATTTAGGTGTAGGATAGGTGGTATATTAGACTATCAAACATATAGACTATCAATACATGTACGTGTAGACATTTCTACACTGTAGCTGCTGAGCACATGATGATAAAGACTTGAATCTGGAATATAGATATAGAACAGGTGTGTAACAGGTGTGTTACAGGTGTGTTACGGCCCCTACACACGGCGGCGTGCGTTGTCGCTTCCCGGCGGGAGGGGCTGGAACTCGACCAACTCGAACTCACATGAATCTCCCGCCCCAGACACACAAGCACGCGGTTTGATTGGCTAGAGCTTGCACTGGCATATGATTCGATTGGCTGACGCCTCCGTCGAGGCGGCAAAAGTAGAACATTGCTCTACTTTTGCAGCGAGCACCGCGAGAGAAGCTACGCTTTGCTCCCACAATGCAGTTCGGCGAATCGTGACGTCACCCCATTCAAAGTTAATGGGCAGAAGCGTTGAAGCGGCAACGCACGTCGCCGTGTGTAGGGGCCGTTACAGGTGTGGTGTGTGTTACAGGTGTGTTCCGTGTGTTTCAGGTGTGTTTCAGGTGTGGTGTGTGTTACAGGTGTGTTTCAGGTGTTACAGGTGTGGTGTGTGTTACAGGTGTGTTTCAGGTGTGTTTCAGGTGTGTTACAGGTGTGTTTCAGGTGTGTTACAGGGGTGTTACAGGTGTGTTTCAGGTGTTACATGTGTGTTTCAGGTGTTACATGTGTGTTTCAGGTGTGTTTCAGGTGTGTTTCAGGTGTGTTACAGGTATGTTTCAGGTGTGTTACAGGTGTGTTTCAGGTGTTACAGTTATGTTACAGTTGTGTTACAGGTGTGTTTCAGGTGTGTTTCAGGTGTGTTTCAGGTGTGTTGTGTGTTTCAGGTGTGTTACAGGTGTGTTTCAGGTGTGTTGTGTGTTACAGGTGTGTTTCAGGTGTGTTACAGGTATGTTACAGGTATGTTACAGGTGTGTTACAGGTGTGTTTCAGGTGTGTTTCAGGTGTTACAGGTGTGTTACAGGTGTGTTACAGGTGTGTTTCAGGTGTGTTTCAGGTGTGTTACAGGTGTGTTTCAGGTGTTACAGGTGTGTTTCAGGTGTGTTTCAGGTGTGTTTCAGGTGTTTTACAGGTGTGTTTCAGGTGTGTTACAGGTGTGTTTCAGGTGTTACAGGTGTGTTTCAGGTGTTACAGGTGTGTTTCAGGTGTGTTTCAGGTGTGTTACAGGTGTGTTTCAGGTGTGTTACAGGTGTGTTTCAGGTGTGTTTCAGGTGTGTTACAGGTGTTACAGGTGTGTTTCAGGTGTTACAGGTGTGTTACAGGTGTGTTTCAGGTGTGTTACAGGTGTGTTTCAGGTGTGTTACAAGTGTGTTTCAGGTGTTACAGGTGTGTTTCAGGTGTTACAGGTGTGTTTCAGGTGTGTTACAGGTGTGTTTCAGGTGTGTTTCAGGTGTGTTTCAGGTATTCAGGTCTCACCCTCTCAGGCGGGGGCAGACAGGTCAGCAGCTCCACGGTTCTCCGGTTCTGCTCGGGGTCCGGGTCTGTGAGGGGGGCCGGGGGGGGCTGCAGGGTCAAGGCCTCCCTCACCACCTGGTACAGAGAGGAGGTGATGAGGGGGGAGGGCAGCTCCCGCAGGTAGTCCTTCAGGATACCTGAGGACAGGAAGGACTTCAGGAGTTTGATTAAAGAGGGGGGTCCTGAGGGGACCTGGTGAACACAGAGGACCTTTACTCCCAGCGGCTCAGGAAGTAAGCCCTCAGGATTATAAAAGATCCCCATCACCCCAGCCATAAACTGCTCAGTCTGCTGCCGTCTGGCAGGCGGTACCGCAGCATCCGGACTAAAACCACCAGACACAGAGACAGCTTCATCCAGCCGGCCAGAAGACTGTTAAACACCTGAACTGTTGAAACAACATCATCTGCTACTTTGTAATGATGTCTCTATTATCTAATATATCATTCCAATAGCTTGCATATAGACTCTTATTTCACTATTCCACTTTCTTTTCTCACTTCTTTTAAACTATTTTTCTTTTGTATTACTTTGAATATAATATACTTTAATATTGTTTTAATATTGTCTGCTATCTGTACTATTGTGTTGAATTGAATTGATTTATTTAAAACAAGGGACAGTGTACATTATGCAACATATTAAAAACATGTAAAAGTACTCGAGTTAGCCAAAGGGCTAGTTTTCATCGATAGTCCCTTTGCCAGATGGTGATAGACATCCTAAAAGCAATAATAACAATACCACAACATTGTTATACCATTGTACAAATTCACAATAGATGACATCACTGAATACAGATAAGAGCAATCATGATAATAAATAAATAAATAAATAAAACATTTACAATACACACTCATACACACACACACACACCCACACATCAGTGCTGACACTGTTGGTTATTGATGAGCCACTTTGTAACACTGTGCTTGAATGTGTAGTAGGATGAGGACTCTCTCATTGGTTGTGGTATTGAATTCCATTGATGGGATGCGTGGGATGAAAGACAGCCTGGCTGAATGCGCTCTTCCTAAATGGGATGGTGCCGTCTCCCCTAGCCGCACCTCTAGTAGCCCTGGTTGAGGTGAACTTTCGGCTGATGCAGCCAGCCAGAGGAGGAGGAGCCAACCCACGAGTGATCTTATAAACTAAGCAGATGTTTTTGTAAACTATGAGATTTTCCCAGCTGAACAGATTATACTTTTTAACAATGTGACAATGATGATACCGGAATGGCTTTTTGTCTCGTGTTCTGAGTGCTTGTTTATACAGTGAGTCCAGTGGCCTTAGAGCTGGAGAGTGTGCATTAGACCAGCTGATCAGACAGTAGTAGATGTGGGAGAGGACCATTGAGTGAAGGTATAGCTTAGCTGCTGCAGATGATAGCAAGTTTCTAATGTATCTGTAATTTGACAGATTTAACTTTACTTTATTGCAGACCTTTTTGATATGGGTTTTGAAATTGAGGTTTGTGTCAATATGTATTCCTAAGTACTTGTACTCCGAGACAACCTGAAGTCTCCTTCCAGAAAAGAAAACATCTTGTTCTGTTATAATGCTGTGGCCCTTGGAGAAGAACATACACACTGTCTTTGAGACATTTGGTTGCAAACAATTGTTAAGCCAGGATGTAATATTCTCCAACACATCAGTGACCTTGGTAGCAGCCTCTTCTGCGGTTTTGCCATGAGTAAAGCCAACTGTATCATCAGCATACATTAATACATCACAATCTCCACACACAGAAGGCAGATCATTTATGTACATACTACACAGGATTGGGCCCAATATAGAGCCCTGCGGTACTCCAGTTGACAAAAATAGTGCACTAGACTTATTGTTCTCAATTTGAACACATTGGGAGCGGGATGAAAGATACTAATTAAAGAGGTTGGTGAATTATATCGAAAAATGTAAGTTGAGTATTTTTTGCAATACGATGTTGTGATTAACAGTGTCAAAAGCTTTCCGTAAGTCAAGGAGAAGCCTGTGACCTAAGATTTTCAACGACATCATTACTCTGTAGCTATGTTAGTTTGACAATAAAGAACCTTGAACCTTCAGAGACCCCCAAAGTCCCCCAGAGACCTCCAAATACCCTTCAAAGACCCAAAAGACCCTCCAGACCCTGAACACCCCTTCAAAGACCCCCAAAGACCCCCAAAGACCCCCCAGGTGTCCCCTTACCTGTGAGCACGTTGATATCCGGGTACAGGTCATCACTGAGACAGACTGCTGAGCTGTTCCTCTCAAACCAGTCCCTCAGATCCTTCTTCACTGAGGCAGAACCACAGAGCCGGTACAGACCCACCACCTGAGAGACAGGTGAGAGACAGGTGAGACAGACAGGTGAGAGACAGGTGAGAGACAGACAGGTGAGAGACTTTGCACTGAAAAGAGCACTGAAAACTAAATTAACTACTGACAGGCATAGGTTTACTTCATTATGTAACAAAGTAACTCAAACAATCAGAAAGGCCAAAGCCAACTTCTTCATAACAATAATTAATGAGGCAAAAGGTAACACTAACATAATTTGGGAACAGATTAAAACCTTACTGGGAATCGAGCACAGGCCAAAAAAGCAGCTAGAACTAAAAGAGAATGGTAACCTACTGCAAGACCCACAACAACTTGCCATAGCTTTGAATACATATTGTATCGACTCTGTAGATGAGATTGCACAGAACTTTCCTTTGAGAGCAGAACATATTATCAAAGCTATGGATTTTACAATGCTTAAATCACTGCAAGATTACTTAGTCTGCCCTCTTACCCAAATCATCAATTCATCTGTATTACATGGGACATTCCCAAGTGCATGGAAGACTGCAATTGTGACCCCCATTTTCAAGTCAGGTGACCCTCTGAACATCAACAACTACCGCCCAATTAGCATCTTACCTGTAGTATCCAAGGTGGCTGAGAAGTGGGTGTCAGAACAGCTTGTCTCCTTCTTAAACAACAGTCCATTTCAACTTCATCCCATGCAGTTTGGCTTCAGGGCAAATTATTCAACCGAAACAGCCAACTGCTTTTTTATAGAAAAGGTCAAAGCAATGGTAGACAAAGGGGGTGCAGTATTCCTGGATCTACGCAAAGCCTTTGATACAGTCAACCATAAGGTCCTTCTGTCCAAACTGTCGGCTTTTAACTGCTCTCCATTAACACTCAGTTGGATTGAATCATACCTCACTGGTAGGCGTCAGCATGCTATCGTCAATAATCGACTCTCTCCAGCTCTAGACTTAAGCACCGGAGTACCACAAGGTTCAATACTTGGTCCACTTCTTTTTCCCCTATATATGAATGACCTGCCATCTGTCTGTCCTGATGTGGAAACACAGCTATATGCCGATGACACTGTGATGTATGTGCATGCCAACACAAAGCAAAAGGCTGCTGATAAACTGTCTTCAGCTTTAGTGCTGGTCACTAGCTGGCTACACCGCTCCTGTCTTCAGCTTTAGTGCTGATCACTAGCTAGCTACACCGCTCCTGACCTCAGCTTTAGTGCTGATCACTAGCTAGCTACACCGCTCCTGTCTTCAGCTTTAGTGCTGATCACTAGCTGGCTACACCGCTCCTGTCTTCAGCTTTAGTGCTGGTCACTAGCTGGCTACACCGCTCCTGTCTTCAGCTTTAGTGCTGGTCACTAGCTGGCTACACCGCTCCTGTCTTCAGCTTTAGTGCTGGTCACTAGCTGGCTACACCGCTCCTGTCTTCAGCTTTAGTGCTGATCACTAGCTGGCTACACCGCTCCTGTCTTCAGCTTTAGTGCTGATCACTAGCTAGCTACACCGCTCCTGTCTTCAGCTTTAGTGCTGATCACTAGCTGGCTACACCGCTCCTATCTTCAGCTTAAGTGCTGATCACTAGCTGGCTACACCGCTCCTATCTTCAGCTTAAGTGCTGATCACTAGCTGGCTACACCGCTCCTGTCTTCAGCTTTAGTGCTGGTCACTAGCTGGCTACACCGCTCCTGTCTTCAGCTTTAGTGCTGATCACTAGCTAGCTACACCGCTCCTGTCTTCAGCTTTAGTGCTGATCACTAGCTGGCTACACCGCTCCTGTCTTCAGCTTTAGTGCTGATCACTAGCTAGCTACACCGCTCCTGTCTTCAGCTTTAGTGCTGATCACTAGCTGGCTACACCGCTCCTGTCTTCAGCTTTAGTGCTGGTCACTAGCTGGCTACACCGCTCCTGTCTTCAGCTTTAGTGCTGGTCACTAGCTGGCTACACCGCTCCTGTCTTCAGCTTCATGTCAACAAAACAGTTGGAATGTTTTTCACAAAAAGAAAATGCAACATTGTGTGAAATATAAGCATCTCAGGTGAACAGGTGAACATTGTGCCTCAGGTGAAGTACCTTGGAATCATTATTGACTCTCATTTAACATTCAAAACACAAGTCCAAAAGTGACCCAAAGAGTCAAGTTTAGCCGAGCACATTTTAAATACATAAGAAACACAATGACATTGAATTCTGCCAAATTATACATGAATGCCATGATCACATCACATCTAACATACTGTCTCACAAGCTGGGGTCAAACTAACAGCTCCACGCTGAAGCCACTAGCAGCCCTGTGCAAACAAGCCCTCAAAGTACTGGACCAGAAGCCTAACCGCTCCCATATCTGTACCATCCTCAACAAGCAGAACATCCTGAGTTGAGAAGATTTAATAAAGAATAGGAACATCGTTCTGGTTTACAAAGTCCTGCACAATACAGCCCCTCCCCCTCTTAGCTCATTGGTTACTCAACGTAACAACACCAGACTTACCACTAGAAGCCCCTCCCCCTCTTAGCTCATTGGAACTCCACACGTGGCGACCTATCAGTCCCATTCAGGAAGAGGACTTTTGGTCAGTCATCATTCTCGGTCACAGCAATACAAAACTGGAACTTACCACACACACACACACACACACACACACCACACACACACACCACACACCACACACACCCACACACACACACACACCACACACACACACACACACACACACACACACACACACACACACACACACACACACACACACACACACACCACACACACACACACACACACACACACACACACACACACACCACACACACACACACACACACACACACACACACACACACACACACACACACACACACACACACACACACACACACACACACACACACACACACACACACACACACACACACGTGTCACAAGAAGGCGGATATCCGCGTTGTTCAGTTAAAGAGTGAAGCAGAATGAAGTGCTGAACAGTGTAAAGTAAAAATGCTCCGTCAGCTACATAAAAGTAAGAACCCCTGTTGTCGGGGAAACGCCCTCCTGACTGCAGTCTCTCATTGTGTTATAATGTTTTTTAACGCACGTTGTCTGTGTCACATGTTGTGTTACATGTTGTGTCACATGTTGTGTCACATGTTGTGTTACATGTTGTGTCACATGTTGTGTTACATGTTGTGTTACATGTTGTGTCACATGTTGTGTCACATGTTGTGTCACATGTTGTGTTACATGTTGTGTTACATGTTGTGTCACATGTTGTGTTACATGTTGTGTTACATGTTGTGTCACATGTTGTGTCACATGTTGTGTCACATGTTGTGTCACATGTTGTGTTACATGTTGTGTCACATGTTGTGTCACATGTTGTGTTACATGTTGTGTTACATGTTGTGTCACATGTTGTGTCACATGTTGTGTTACATGTTGTGTCACATGTGTCACATGTTGTGTCACATGTGTCACATGTTGTGTTACATGTTGTGTCACATGTTGTGTTACATGTTGTGTCACATGTTGTGTCACATGTGTTACATGTTGTGTCACATGTTGTGTGACCAGCAAAATACAACCTTGAAGAAAACAGAATCATGAAGTACATCAGGTTCCATAGAGCCAAACACTTCAAGTGCTACTCAGCTGGCTTTAGAGGAGCCAGTCCTTTGTTAGTATATAAGTGCTTGGTTAGTAATTCTATGGCTGGAAGTGGAGTCGAAAGAGAGACAGACAGACAGACAGACAGGAAGATATGGACAGGTGGACAGGTGTATATAGGTAGGACAGGTGTATACAGGTAGGACAGGTGGACAGGTG